>JAJIYU010009154.1:0-17321 GCA_030144865.1 Tinospora cordifolia | reverse complement strand
TTGCCCTAATTTTTCACCTTCTAATTTTTCTTTTATAGAAAATAAGAGTGTTCTTCAACTCCGACTACTCATATGAGCTGGTGGGACAACCTCCAGATCGGGCGGCGAGACCGAGGTCTACTTAGTAATCGCGCTTTCTAGGGCGGGATAACCTACCTCCCTTTTAATGTTTAGCTTTACTCGGGATATGGCTTACCCACTATCAGCTCAACTTGTAGTCTTTATATCTAAACAAAACATTTCAAAATATATTTTTCCTTTTTGATAACACTTTCTAAAACATTTTAAAAAAAATTGAAGGTAGGGTACTAAAATTTTAATTCAACGTGAAGCCCTAATTTGGATTTCTAATTCTCGTCAAACAACTTATGTTTGACTTTCTAATTCTAGCCCAGCATATCTAATAGCTAAGCTCTGATACCACCTTTGTAACACCCCAAGCCCCACATTCTTTGAGTTTTAGACATACCACCATTATTTGATGGTGCACTTAACCATTTGGCGAGTTGGGTCATGTTACTTTACAAGTGACACACATTTGACTTTTTATTTTTCAATACCTCATGCCTTATAATAGATTCAAGAATACAAATATCATTCAATAAAATCAAGGCACTTAGAGATAAAGAAAAAATCAACTTCTTTATTCATAAAAAGAAAGTATATAACTTTATAATGTAAACTATTACATTGTTGATCAAATAAATTCATAAGCTCTAAAATAAAATAAAATTTCAGCAGAAGACTTATTCAAAATTGGGCAACATGCCCTTACATTAAAAAAAAACTTTTAAAAATAGAAACTTGCTAAACTAGAAACTATTCAAATTTCAATGGTCTTCATAGTTTAATTTTTGGAAAAAAAAAAGGAAAGGGTGAGCACAAAGCTCAGTGGATCCTTTTCAAACAACCATTTTTCAAATTCAAAATAATAACACATTCATATTTCAAACACTAGCATACATTAGGCGTTTCAAGCATCCATTTTTTTAAAGTTGAGATTTTAGATCAAAAGAGTTTTGAAGCCCTTGATGTTCTTAACAAAGTACCTCCTTAGAGTGAAATATGGCCTTGCTTAGCCAATTTCATTGGACTTTTGAACTTCAAGGGACATTACCCACCAACCAAGTACTTTTGTCTGAAAACCATATGAACTAATCATATGAAAAGAACATCCATAGCAACCCACATGTGTGCTATGATGGTACGTGGTTATTATCACCATCATCTTTGTTAAATCATACATTCTTAAATCATAAGATAAATTTCAGAACGTGAGAATAAAATAAATAAATTCAGCATATGATCAAACTGAAAATTTAATCATGGATCATTCAAAATCATGCATCATACTTTGAAATAAAACCTAAGCATGATACTACACATGGCATGATTGTTATGCATGCATAAATTCGAACAAGAATCAAATCTAAAACTGAAATATATTTTAGAATGCTTAAACTGAAATTATCTTTGATTTCAAAAGCCAAACAACCAATGAACATGCTAGAACATTGAATAAGAAAAAGGGGTGTAAGGGAAATCACTTCCACCTTGAGATGTAGTTTACCCCAAAGTTTGGACAAGAGCTCCCAATGTTCAAGCACTAAGAAAATCACCCAAGAAGAATCTCCCAACCAAGAACTTCTCACAATCAAGAGGGAAAAGAATGGTGAGAAGGGGAGCCAAGAAGAGGGCTTAGAGAACAAGATGACAATTCAACTCTTGTTTCTTGGGATGAGATGAATTGTGAGCATAGGGGGTGTTTATATAGAGTTCAAAAGGGTAGAGAATGACAAGTTTGTGATGTCATCTTATGGGAAACTTGCCAATTCTTCAAAATTTTGTGCCCCCTAAGCATAGGAGATTAGCAAGTGAATTATTTTGGAAGTTTTTGAAAATTTAGAAACCAACTTTCGGATTTTTAAAGCATTTATCTCAGATTTTTTATTTTTATTTCGGAACAAACGATCCTAACCATCGGATTGTTCTCGATCGCAGCACTAAATCTCGAATTAGTTTTCTTGCATGCATCGTCAGCCATTGGATTAGGTGGGTGAGATCTCGGCCTTTGGATTATTCTCTAGCGCAGCACGACGGATAGCGAAATCGAGCGACTTTGATCTGGACGCTTGGATCTTCCTCGATCGCAGCACGGCAGATCGCGAAAAATGAAACTCGCCCAGTCCGTTGGATGATCCTCGATCGCAGTACTCGTTCGCGATCATTGTTGAGCGCCTCAATCTAGACCGTTGATCTGGCTGATCGAGTTTGGGCCATTGGATTTGCGTGATTCGGTGCTTTTGGACGTATGATGCTAGCTTGATCTGAGCCGTTGGATTGTAGATCGTGATGATTGAGTGTTTCTGGTCGTTGGATACAATTTCTAATATCAAATTGTTTCTATTATTCGAGTTTTGCCACTCATAAACCAATCTTTCACCTTCTAATTTGTGTAACTAGCTCACATCCTTCTATTTTATTGATTTGCTAATATTTTTCCCCTTTTTAATTATTTAACATTGCATTTATTAGATACTTTTCTATTTCTTTAATATTTTTAATGCCTATAATTAAATAATCTACATTTTTCATTTCCATATATTTTTTATTTATTTCATATTTCATTTTTAGATAATAATTTATGTACTTATAAATTAATAATGTTTTATTTATTTTAAATAAATACACATATACTATATTTTTATTTAATTATATAAATTTTTTTATGTACATATTCCTATAATATGTAGTATTAACATCTATTATGCAAACACCCACCTTATTCATACACATATTAACCTATATTTGTACATATAATTTATTTCTATTTATTTATTTCTTAGGCAACTCTTTAAATTTCATAATTAATTCTACTAAATTGAAATTTTTATTTAATTATCAAATTAAGTTCTTATTTGCCTATTTTATACTATATCTCCAATATATTTTATGTTTGATGTGCCAACCCACAATTTGCACCCAAAAATTTCTTAAAATCTTTGAAATTAATTCACTTAACTTATTTTATTTATTTTAAATTATTTAAAAAAAATTGGGGTATTACAAGCCTGTACTAGAAGAATGATGGACTATGTGTGGTGAATAATCGGTAACTCTAGCAAAACGAGTATCTATGCTCGCTAGTATGGGACGGTTGAGTATAGTGGGCTCGGGAACCTTAGTTATCGAGCAATTCGCGAAATTTTTTGGGTGTCGCTCTGTTCTGAGTAAAAGCTTAAGTGGAAGGGATAAAGTGGTATGAGACACTTGAACCTAAAAGCTTAGGTGGAAGCTTGGAACGTTGTTGTGGTAGCTTGATTATATGATTGTATGATATGCATGTTATAATGTTTATTTGCTTTAAGACCAAATCCTGTACCCATGCATGAAAAGAACCTAAAAGAAAGACTTTAGGCCACTGAACAAATCGAGAACCTAGAAATTGAATCTAGAGTCATGATAGTACGAATGTTTACTAAAACAAAGATTGACGTTGAAAAGATGAGCTGGGAAGAGTTCAAGGAGGTCAAAGACAACATAGTGGAAGCTGCAAGAGGACTTCATCAGGTTGAATCAGAAGGACTTAACTATAGCTTAGTATGAGATAAAGTTTTCTAAATTGGATAAGTTCTCTCAGGAGCTAATCTAAGAAGAAACAATGAAAGCTAATTGGTTTGCTCAGGATCTCAAGATTGAGATTCAAAAAGTGATTATAACTCTAAGCTTAAAGACATATAGGGATCCTAGGGCATGAACTCAATTTAGAACAAAGGTTGAGAGGAAAAGAACAAGAGGCCTAGTAATGAAATAGAGAACCCAAAGGCCTAGAAAAAGAATAAGAGTGGTGGAAAGGCACCACAGACCTAGAAATAGGGGCAGAACAAATACGAGTTAAGGGAAGAAGTTAAAAGGCTGGGATTCTGTTTCATATGCAAGTAGAAGGGTCATTTGGCGAAAAATTGCCTAACTGCACTAACTCAGGCTTCCCAGCAGCAACAACAGAATACTCAGGGGGGAAGTCAGAATGGGCGACTCAATCCAGACAGAATCAGAATGTCAATCAAGGGCAAAACCAGGGCCCTGGTTAGAACCAGGCCAGAATGTTCGCGGTTGAGACCCAGGAAGATTAGGTCCCTGCAGTAGAAGGTACGTTCCTATTGTTTAATGTTGCTTTGAGAAGGTTGTTTGACTCAGGTGCCTCAAAATCTTTTATCTCTGAAAAACGAGCTTATAGGTTACAACTTGTGACAAAAGCAATGCCTATGACTTTGAATGTGTCCACACCAATAAGGACCATTGTGACTTCAAAAAAGATGAGTAATTGTGACCTTAGGTTTGGGGATAAACTTTTAACAGTCGACCTATATACCCTACTTTTCTATGGCTATGATGTAATCTTGGGGATGGATTGGTTAGATCAGTACCAGGCCCAGATAGATTGTCCTAAGAGATGGGTAACTATAACATAACCTTTTGGGGAGATCTTTAAAATCAATGGGGATATGCAGAGACTACCAAGGAGTCCAACCCTAGCCTTGCTGAATTACTTGAAGTAGACAGATGAGTTTGAGGAACTCTCTGAAGAAGAACCCACTGACTTGAAGAATATTCACGACCTAGCTGTAGTTAGTGGGTATAGGATGTGTTCCCAAATGACTTACCTGGACTACCACCAGCAAGAGAGTTAGAGTTCAAGATTGAACTTCACCCTGGAACCAACCCTATAGCCATACCTCCTTATAGAATGGTGCAAGCAGAACTAATTAAGCTAAAAACTCAACTGGACGAGCATAGGGAGAAAGGTTTCATCAGACCGAGCGAATCACCCTGGGGAGCCCCAATATTATTCGTGAAAAAGAAGGATGGTTCCTTGCGATTGTGTGTCAACTACCGAAAGTTGAATCAAGCTACAGTAAAGAATAAATATCCTTTACCAAGGATTGACGACCTATTTGATCAATTGCAAGGAACCATTCATTTCTCTATAATTGATCTTAGGTTAGGGTACCATCAGCTAAGAATTCGAGAATCTGACATCCACAAGACAGCATTTAGAACAAGATATGGACACTTTGAGTTTACTGTGATGCCCTTTGGTTTGACTAATGCCCCAGCTACCTTCATGGATTTGATGAACCGAGTGTTTAGACAATACCTTGACCAGTTTGTAGTGATATTCGTGGATGATATCCTAATCTACTCTAAGTCAGAAGCTAAGCAACTAGAATACTTGAGGATCGTACTAGAAACTCTCAGAAGAGACTAGTTGTATGCTAAATTCATTAAGTGCGCATTTTGGATAGAAACTGTCAAGTTTCTAGGCCATGTTGTGTTAGCAAAAGACATCTCAGTAGATCCAGAGAAAGTGGAAGCCGTTATGAACTGGGAACAACCTAAGACAGTAACAGAAATCAGAAGTTTCTTGGGCTTGGCAGGCTACTATAGAAGGTTCATTAAGGACTTTTCCAAGTTGGCAGAACCTATGACTAAGTTGACCAGAAAAGGAGTTAAGTTCCAGTGGGATGAGAAATGTGAACGGTCATTCCAAGAACTGAAGACAAGATTGATTACGGCTCCTGTTCTAGTCACCCCGACTCCTGGTGTTACTTACACACTGTATACTGATGCTTCACTGAGTGGATTGGGTGCAGTCCTAATGCAAGAAAAGCAAGCCATCGCTTTTGCCTCAAAACAACTGAAGGTCCATGAGAGAAATTACCTTACTCATGGCCTAGAGCTAGCAGCTATTGTGTTTGCCCTGAAGATTTGGAGATGCTACCTTTATGGAAAGAATTTTGAGTTGTTTTCATATCACAAAAGCTTGAAGTATATCTACAACCAGAAGGAGTTGAACCTCAGGCAATAGAGATGGATGGAGTTCTTAAAAAGACTATAATTTTCAACTACACTACCATTTGGGGAAGGCCAATATAGTGGTTGATGCTTTGAGTAGGAAGTTCAACAAACAGAAAGAAGAAAAAGGCCAGATGTACCAATTGATTGAAGATTTTAGGTTGGGTGTAAACCTTAACGAGAAAGAAGCCTATCTTTACAATATGTTTGGCCAACCAGACCTATTACATCAGATCAGGGATGAAGAGAACCAAGACAAGTGGCTTGCTCAACTAATTGAAGGAGTGTTGCAAGGAAAGCATACTGACTTCAGGATGGATGTTGAAAACATCCTAAGGCTCAAAGAAAGGATATGTGTACCTCAGCAGGGACAGTGCAAGCAGGTTATACTTGATGAAGCTCATCAAACTAAGTAAACCATGCACCTTGGTGGGGACAAGATGTACCAGAACCTCAGGAAAACCTACTAGTGGAGAGCAGAACACCAAAAACCCTCTGGAATGTTACAACCATTCCTAATCCCTAAATAGAAGTGGGATAACATTGCCACGGACGACGTCAGTGGTTTACCCAGGAACAAAAAAGGAGAAGACATTGTTTGGGTAATTGTGGATCGTCTCACCAAAGTGGTTCACTTCTTGCCAATCAGATCCACAGACCAAGTCATCAAGCTGGAAGAAATCTATGTGAAAGAAATCGTTAGACTTCATGGTGTACCCAAGACTATCGTGTCTGACAGAGACGCTTGCTTCACTTCATAGTTTTGGCATAGTCTACAGAAAGAGATGTGTATGAGCACAACCTTTTACCCTCAGACGAATGGTCAGTCTAAGAGTTATCTAGATTTTGAAAGATATGTAGAGGTCTTGCATTTTAGACTGCAAGGGGAATTGGAGCAAGTACTTACGCTTGGCGGAGTTTTCCTATAACAACAGTTATCAGGCAAGCGTAAAAATGGCTCCATTCAAAGATCTGTATGGAAGATCCTGCAGATCACCTACCTATTGGGCTAAACTTGAAGATCAAGTATTAACTGGGCCAGACATGGTGGAAGAAACGAACAACCAATTCAACTTAATACAAAAGATGCTGACTACTGCGCAGAGCTGTCAAAAGAGCTACACTGACAAAAGGAGAAGACTATTAGAGTTCCAAATTGGGGACAAAGTATTTCTGAGGATCAGTCCTCAAAAGGGTATCAAAAGGTTTGGATTCAAAGAAAAGTTATCTCCAAGGTTTGTCGGACCCTTTGAAATACTTTGAAGAATTGGGGAATGTGCTTATGAATTAGACCTACCAAACCGGATGACTTCAGCACATAATGTATTCCATTTATCCATGTTGAGGAAATACGAACCTGACCCATCTCACATCATTCACTGGGAAGAAGTGAATATTCAAGATGATGCTACCTAAGAGGAAACAACGATCAGAATCCTTGACCACAAGGTACAACTAGATTCTAAGAACAAAAGATATCCCATTAGTGAAGGAGTCATGGAAACATCACGGGGTAGAAGAAGCCACGTGGAAACTCGAAAGAGAGATGAAGACCAAGTACCCGCATCTGTTCATAAGGAATACCTAAATATGTACAAATTTTGAGGACGAAATTTTTTCTAAGGAGGGTAGGTTGTAACATCTCGAAAAGTTCATATGAAATTTGAATTTTCACTTAGAAGATCATACGGAATTGACGAATGAGAATTTTGGCAAATCATAGTTTACCCAAATGAGGAATAAAAATCAATTTAGTGGATTTTTGGAAGAAAATATGTGAATATAATGCATAACATGGGATATCATAGCCAAAAATACATGGATATGTAAAATTTTTGGTGAAAACAGGATTAAAAGGTCAATTGGGATCGAGATTTGTCAAAAATTCGAAAAGAAAGCAAGAAATTCGGCTGAAAAATTAAAAATAAACTTAAAAACACTGTGAACCGTAGATCTGGAATCTGATCTCACAATCTGACAGCCATGATTAGAACCGCACATACGCACAAGCGCATTGGATCAACAAGATCAAACGGCCAGAGATTCGCATACGAAACTCAAGGATGATCGTGCTGCCAAAAGCGAGTTTGTTGATCGCGAACTGAGATCTGCACACTGTGATCGAGGATCATCCGACGATCAAAGCTGCGTAGTCAATCGTGGAACCGTGCTACGCTCAAGGATCATCCGATGGACTAGATCAGAGCTGTGTTATATATATCGTGAACTATTGATGCGCTCGAGGAAATCCAACGGCCCAGATCGAGACTACGATTTCTGTTGGTTGATCCGATATCAATCCAACGGCCCAGATCAAACTCGTATGTGTGTCTTGAGGAAAATCCTAGGAACCAGAATAAAACCGAAATTAAAATAAGAAAAAATAACAAAAAATTAAAAAAAAATCAGAAAATTCTAAAAATAGGTTTCAAAATTCAAAAATTATTTCTAAAATTTGAAAAAAATCCGAAAAAATACTCATTTTGCTCCAAAAATTAGAAAGTACGAAATTAAGGAGAATTAGGGTGTTTTATTCAAAGAAGAACACAAAACTTTCTAATTTTATCCCTTTGAAAACCTATATAAACACCTCTAGGCTCTCAATTTCATTCACTCCAAAAATAAGAATTAAATTTTCCTCTTGTTTTCCTAAGCCTTCTTCTTAGCACCTCTTCCCATCTTTCCCTTCTTGTATGTGTGTGAAGTTTTTCTCTCGAATTGGGGAATTAAGTTGGGCGATCTTCATTGGCACTAGCACGTGGAGGGAATTGCTGCCAAAATTTCGAAAGAAAGTGTCACAAGGTGGAAGTGATTTCTAGAACACCCTTTTGTTCTTATTTAAATTCATGGCATGCTCATTGTTTATGTGTTTTTCACTAAATTCAAAGATTTTCAATTTCAGTTCTAGAATTTTAAATGTTTATTTCAGTATTTTAGTTTTGATTCATGTTGGAGCAATCATATCATCCATGCCATGTTAGTATCATGCTTAGGCTTTTAAATTAAAGTATGATGCATGTTTTATGAGTGTTTCATGAATTGGTCGTGTATATTCTGAATTTTAGTTTGATTTCATACTCTGAAGTTTATTTTATGAGATCATGATATGAGAATTAATCTAAGACGATGGTGATAACAACCACGTACCATCATAGTGGTCAAGGTGATACTATGGATGTTCTTTTCATATGAGTTAGGTCATATGGTTTTCAGACCTAAGTACTTGAGGGTCGTGTACCACTGGTGGGTCACCATGTGTAACGGGTTGATGCTGACATGTGCCACTAACAGGTTGATGCCAAATGGGCCCTATTTACTTAGTTAAGAGCATCAAGGGATTAAAGGCCCTTTTGGTCTAAGACTCGACTTAAACAAATTGTTGTTTGAATTGCCTAATGATTGCAAGTGTTTGAATTATGATTGTGTTATGAGTTTGAATATGAAAGATGGTTATTCGAAAAGGATCCATAGGACTATGTGCTCACTCCTTCCTTTCTTATTTTTCAGGAACATGAACCCATTAAGCAGTTGAATATAGATAGTTCTTAGAAAGTTTCTACGGTATTATATTTTTTAGAATTTTTAGGGCATGTTGGCCAAAGGTTTTATGCTTTTCTATTAAAAAGTATTTTGAAGTCTTCTGCTGTGACTATTAGTTCTTTTTGAATAGTTTAGTACTTTTAATTTCCATTATGAATATAATAGTTTGAATTTCTTTATCTCTTTTAATTTGCCTTGATTTTGTTGAAAAATCTGTATTCTTGAATTTTTATACAAAGGCACAAGATATTGAAAAGAAAAGAACAAGTGTGTGTCACTTGTAATGTAGCACCGGCCCGACCCGTCGTTTTGTTAAGTCCACTATTAAGAGAACAGTGACAATGTACACCGCATATACGGGGGTTGGGGTGTTACATTCAGGTATTCATATGAGTATTCATTGACACGCACAGGGATTGATGTCAGAGCCTCACTTAGAGGTTGTTATAGTTGTTTGCTTGTGTCGTATTTTGGTGTAAATATTTAAACAGAATTTGTGACCATTTTGTATGGTATGATGTAGAACTTTGAAGATCTGAATGTACTTGTGTTTATTTTGTATATATGAATCTGACAGTAAACTGAATTTTTTCTGACTTTTACCACTACGTTAGTATGATGTTTTGAAATCTTCTTATTTTCATGAATGAAAACTGGTGATAGTGGTCAGATTATGGACATTCCATTCATTAATATTGGTCTGCATTGCATATAGATTATGTAAACTTTTGGAAGAAAGAGAAATAGGTAATAGACAGTTGGCAACTTGATTTTAGAAAAAGATGACTCAATGATCATGTACCGAGAAATCTGGACGTGAAATTTGGGGTGTCACATGCTAGGTAAGTTTCATCATTGGTGCAACAATCCTCGAGAAATTCTACACAAATCTATGATAGTAACCTGCCAAACCCAAAAAGCTATAGATCTTCGTCATTGTTGTAGGTCTCAGCCAACTAATAATAGTTTCGACCTTTGGTGGATCTATAGAAATACCATCGATTCCTACCACATGGCCTAAAAATTGCACTGCTATCAACCAAAACTCTCACTTACTAAACTTAGCATACAGGCAGTGATCTCGAAGAGTCTACAGTGCAATCCTCAAATGTTCGGCATGTTCCTCCCAAGGCTTCGAGTAAATAAGAATGTCATCAATAAAGATAATGACAAAGGAGTCGAGAGACGGACAAAACACTCTTTGCATCAGGTCCATGAACATCATAGGGCATTTGTCACGCCCAATGGCATGACTAAGAACTCATAGTACCCATAACGAGTCCAAAAGGTCATCTTTTGTATATCCTCTTCCCTAACCCTTAGCTGATGGTACCCAGATCTTAGATTTATCTTTGAAAACACAGTGGCACCTCTGAGCTAGTCAAACAAATCATCAATGCGAAGAAAAAGGTACTTGTTCTTTTTTGTCACCTTGTTCAACTATCGATAATCGATTTATAAACGGAGGCTCCCATCCTTCTTTTTCACAAATAGCACTGGAGCACCCCAAGGTGACACACTAGGGGCAATAAAACCTTTACTCATCAATTTTTCTAACTAGACCTTCAATTCCTGTAATTCCTTAGGCATCATTCAATAAGGAGGGATCAAATGGGTTGTGTCCCTGGAATAACCTCAATAATGAAATTGATTTCCTGGTTAGGAGGCAAACCAGAAAAATCCTCAGAAAAAACATCAGGAAAATCTCTAACAATAGGGATCTCATCCATACTCGCCCATGAAGGTCCCTCATCTATGGTGGTTAGGTTGGCTAGAGTGTCGATCTCATTCTGAGTTTCCATTTTACCTTGGGTTCTTGATCTATTAGAGGCACTAACCTGAAAGATAATAACAAGTTGCCCTGATATTTAAAATATGACCCTCTTGGAAAAATAGTCGACGTGCGCATGGTATGCAGCTAGCCAGTCGATCCCAAGTATAGCATCAAACTCTACGAACTCTAACACTTGAAGGTCAACAATGGTCTCAAAGTCACCCAACCTCAAAACGCAACCCTCACAAATCAAGTTAGGGTAAATGCGCTCCCTGGCCGTAGTACTCAACATGAGCCATGTAATACCTTGAAATCTCACAAACGTGCACACATTGCAATTAAAATAAAAATATAAAATAATCAATCAAGAAATAAAATAAATGTTTTGATTACATATATGTGATGTAAACTTTGGGTTAAAAAATATAAAATGAAAGTAAGTTTCGGGAGAAAAATAATAATATATGTAGATACGAGGCTCGAAAACAACATAGTGATGGAAAAAAATATACGAGGTTCGTGAGATAGTAGGAATAAAAAGAAAAATAAAAATAATACAATGCTTGCGTAAGTATGTAGATGCGAGAAGTGCAAAAAGAAATAAATGAATTAAAATCATATTATATTTAAATGGATGCATAACATATGGTTTGAGAAATAAAATTGAATATTGGTTGATATGTTAGTGAATTAAAATCAAATATGTGTTTTTTCTCTATCAAATCTTGGTTGACTAAAAAGAAAAAAAATAGATTTTTGTATGCTCTGATTCGGGGTGAAAAACAAGAACAAGAAAAAAAAATTATGGCTTTGTTGGGCTTTTGTGTGACGATCAAATGAAGGGAAGAGAACAAAGGGGGGCTCCGATCTTTGTGTGAGGAAGAACAAAACCAGCAACTGTTGGGTGTTGTTGTGCATGGATGAAGAAAAAAGAAGAGGTGTTGTGAATCACGAACAGAGAAAAAGAAACATGGCTGATTCAATTTGGCAGACTATGACAAAGAACAAAAAGGGATGAAGTTGCTGCAACTATGTGGTGCATTTGGTGCATGAAGGAGAAATAAGAATGAAGAACCAGCCATGTGTGTTGCTACTGGTGCAATGAAGATGAAGAGAGTAGCTTTGTTCTGCTGCGCAAAGGAAGAGATGAACAATAGCTTGATTTATTGAGACTATTGTGATTTGCGAACAGAAAACAAGAATGAAGTACAAAACTAGTTTTGTTGGGCATTGTGGATGAAGAACACATCTGTAGCTGTGTTCTGTGTGTATTGATGCATAAGAAGAAGAACGAAGAAGAGATGGTTGCTTGCTGTTCGTTTCCTGCACAAACAAGAGTAAGATGAAAATGAACACGAAGCTAAAAGAGGAAAGAAGAAAAAAGGATGAACAGCAAGAGAGGAATCACATTTTTGAGCTCAGATCTAAACTGTTTAATGTCCAAAACCACATTTCAGCTATCTATGTTTGCACCATCTAAGTTCAAAAGGGGTTCAAGCATCTTCAAACCCTCTCTGTTCTGATTTCAAACTCAGATTTGAGGAAAGATGCCCTAGATTTTGTTCTTGCACAGAAACGTCCATGGATGATGCCCTAGATCTAATTTTTGGTTTGAACTTGTTTGTGCATAGGTATGTATCATGAATCTTCTTACTGTCACATTTTGAAGTAGAATCCACAGGTTTTCTAAGTTGTATGGGTGTTGCCATTGAAAATAGATTATACGAGAGTGAAATCTTGTTGTTGGTGAGGAAGAACAATACATGCGAGGGAGCTTTTGAGGGTCAAAACATTCACAACAGATTGCAGCCGAGGTGAGCCATGTTTTTCATCTTTGTATGTGTATTTAGCATCTTGTTCTGAGTGGAAAATAGACTTGTTGTGAGTCTCATGCAAGAAAGGGGCAAAAGAGGGTTTGAAACCTTCACAAAATTGACCCTTGCATATTAAAAACCCTTTCTTTGAGACTTTATATTTAGGTCTCGCGTGGTAGATCTTGCTCATAAACCTCGCATTCTTAAATCACTTGTATGTGTGAAAACCTTCAAGAGCCTCGCATTTTGAGTCTCATGTGTTTTGGAAACTTAATTTAAAGGGTTTTGGAATGAAATTTCAAAGGTTGGAATGGTATGTAAAATTTATTTTCTTTAATTTTTAAGCTATTATTAATTTGATTGGATTATTTGAAATTTTTGGAATGCGAAGAATAAGTCAGAATACTCAAGAACTCCAAAATAGAAATTGAAAATTTTGAAGCTTCTAGCTAAAAGGTTTGAGTTTTAAACTCTTATTTCTCTTTAAAATATTTTATTTGTGATGAATAAATTACTTGATGGATGTTCGCATGATGATATCGAAGTTCAATGGGTTGTGGAGATTCAGAGATCAAAAATTAAATTTATTTAATACTTAGATGCAAATATTTGAATCTTGGAATGATTTTGTTTAGATAGAAATAATTATTTAAAAGATATGAAAGTTCTTGAATGTCTTATTAGCTTGAAATTATTTTATTTAAATTTGGATAGGAAGTAGGAACATAGAAAAGATTTACTATAATGATTTTATTGCAGATTTATATTTTTGAAATGAACCCTAGCGACGAACTAAGGCAAAGGAAATCCAAGAAAATCTTAGGTGGGTGGGATTTCCTTGCTCACTTGTATTACTCAAATTTTAATATGAAACATGATTGTTTGGTAGTTTTAAGATCTATTATATGCATATTCTGATTTATGTTGGCTTGATTGGATTGGATGAAGATACTTGGTGTCGGATTAATAGCTCTTATTGCATTTCATAGTTTTCATCTCCATTTTCCACATATTTATGAATACTGCCATTGTGAATAATATGTTGTATGGCATGACTTGATTGATTGAGAACTTCAAGGAAGATAAATGATTTTAAGAATACAATTGCCGATGCAACATATCTAACCACCGAGTGCATTGTGGTATCCCTGCAGTGAATAGGTGGAGGCGCATCGTAGGTAGCCCCGCTCTGATACTGTACTACTTAGTTAAGAGTACTTGGAAATGTATGATGGTTGTTTAGTGTTATTTGTTTCTGAGATAGTGGATTCCAAGGGTATGGCTATGCAATGTACCTGGACGTTTGTCTATATTATTGATTGATGATTGATTTAAGGGCCCCAAGTATGGCTATGCAACGTACATGAAACTTAACACAACTAGAATTGATGTGTTTATAGTGTATGTGTAACACCTCAGAACTTTGCGAGCGTGCCACGTCGCGAGCAAATAATTAGATAAATAAAATAAAATATTCTTTCATGAAAAAATAAAATAAAATAAAATAAAAACATATATAAACAAAAATAAGATAAATGAATAAATAAATAAATAGTGATAAATAAAATAAGAAATAACAATTATTAAACATATGCTTAGAAATCATGGTTTGAAAAATAAATGAAAATATTGCGATGCCTGCAAACACGTCGATATAAGAATTATGAAATAAAATAACCACGAAAAAGAAAATTTAGTGGCATCTCGATTTTCAATGGGCGACGATCTACACATGAGGTAACACGTGAACGGAGGTCCGGCCGAAAATTGGGTTGTTACAGTATGGCTGGGGAATTTTAGTGCACACCTAGTTGCAAGGTACAACTGAGCCTACCTTATCATGGCAATCTGGAACCGCCAGGGATTTTCAAGAGATTACCTCCTTTGGACCTAGGTCACAACAAACCAATCTATTGTGTGAAATGACTAATGCTTTGATATTGCTTGCATGTTTTTGGTTTGATCTTTATAATGCTTGTGATGTTTGGGGATGACCCACAGGGCTTTTGAGCTCACCCAAATTTTATTTTTAGGTACCCATAGGAGAGATTTGCACTGATTTATACAGGTCTCGAGGCATAATGGGAAAAACCTCTAAGAGATTGATTTTATTTTATTTTGGTATGTATTTTGATGTAAATATTGAACTAGGCATGAGCCTATTTAGTTTTAAGAGGTAATTTTATTTTTGAATTCCCATGTTTTGGATTTTGAATAGGAATTGTCATACACTGGCTATTTTAAAATGGACATTGATGTTTTAGATTTTGAGATTTGTTTCGTTTCTTATTTTATTTGAATTAATTATTTCATGTATACATTTAGGTTTGCATATAGGTGGGAAACAGGGAAAGAAGAAATTTGACTACTCTGACTTCGAGGAATGGTTACCCGATGATTCATTCCACGGAGTTCAGACATGAGGTCGGAGTGTCACAAAGTGGTATCAGAGCATAGTTAGTAGCTCTTTGGGAATGAATTCTAGTTGATATCACAGAGTTAGAGCTACTATCAAGCTCTTGAGAAAACTAGAACATGACCTGTAGAGCCCTAGATTAAAATAGACCCATAATGGAATCACGTCCAAGCCAGGAGGTAATGGTTGTTTAGCGTTATCTCCAAAGTCACCCCAAATATTACATGGTTTTGAAGTTATTGCATGTTTTCATGAAAAATGGTTTTATCGAATTTGATTTTTCACTGAAAATGAATTTTTGCTCGATTTGATTTTCAAATAACAAAAAATGGGCTCGAGTTCATAGTCGCACATGTGATGTGAGAACGGGTAGGATTTTCCTAATAGTCTGATTTCTTCTTGGGGAAGATGTGCCTAAAGGTGAAGTTCTCCTTGAGAGAAGCACCCCGATGGTTTGACTACTGTACATGCATCCCTATTGGTTGGTGCTTTCCTTGAGAAGAGTGCCCCGATAGATGATCTATGTAGTGTTACTCCTGAAGGTTGGTGCACTCTGTTAGGAGGTGTGTGTCCCTGAATGTTGACCATTGCACAAATATCCCTAAAGGTTGAGGCCCTCCGTTAGGAGGTGTATGCCCCTGAAGGTTGATCACTGCGCAGACATCCCTAAGGGTGAGGCCCTCCGCTAGGGGATGTGTGTCCTTGAAGATTGACCATTGTGCAGACATCCTTGAGGTTGAGGCCCTCCGCTAGGAGGTGTGTGTCCCTAAAGGTTGATCACTACGTAGACATCCCTGAGGGTGAGGCCCTCGTCTAGGAGGTGTGTTGTCCCCGATGGTATGATCCTAACTCTAAAAATATGTCCTTGAAGGTTAATTCCTACTTAGAAAGTTTCGAATTTGGAAACGGTGGTATCACATAGAAATGGGATTGAGTTGCGTGCCTGACCATAGGTTTAGATAGAAATCAGATGTTGTCTCGAAGGCACAGTGGGTCAAGAAATTAAAAGATTTTAGGGCATAGGTTCGAGACTGAAAACGCATATGAATGCACACTTGTTTGGTCAGGACCTGAGTTCGGGAGGAGGTTGTATCTTTAGTCTCTATGTAGGATGGGGTGCATAACGATTTGGGAATATGTAGGAATCCTAAACTCGGAGAATGATGGACCGTGTTTGGTGAGTGATCAATTTCTTTGGCTGAACTCGTATGCGCTATGTTGTACTAGGTTGCGGCGGATCAGCATGGTGGGTTTCGCGTTAGCCTTAGAGACTGAGACACTTGCGCCATTGTAATGGGTGTAATGGAATTTTAAGTGGAAGTCTATGTAGAAGGACAAGTGTGAACCTAGGCACATGGACATGGAAACACAGAAGAAGCTTGGAATTTCATTATGCTTGGATGCATTGTGTGATTGGGTGTTCATTGCATGCTTGTTATATATATATATAGTATAATTATTTTGAGTATCATAACCCAAACTCCTGTACCCTAGAACAAATAAAATGTTGTCGACTTAGAAGCATAAACCCCTAGACCACTAAAATACATTGAGAACTTAGAGACAATGCACATAGAGCTACATTAGTACGATAACGAGAAGGGTATAAGTGGGTTAGAATAAACGATAATTATTACAAGTCACAACATTCAAATTGTAACACCCCAACCCCCACGTTATTTAATTTGAGAGTTTGGACATAACCACCATCATTTTTGACGATGGACTTAACCAATTGGCGGGTCGGGCCGGTGTTACTTTACAAGTGACACACACTTGACTTTCTATTTTTCAATACCACATGCCTTATAATAAATTCAATAGTGCAATTTCACATTTATAAAATCAAGGCATTTAAAGGTAAAGAAAAATTCAAACTTCTTTATTAATAAAAGAAAGTACATAACTTTCTAATTCAAGA
>JAJIYU010009153.1:0-17276 GCA_030144865.1 Tinospora cordifolia | reverse complement strand
CTTCTCCGGGTTTACTGCTATTCCCTGTGCTGAGACCACATGGCCAAGAAACTTGACCTACTTCATCCAAAAATCACACTTGCTAAACTTGGCATATAATTTATTCTGCCTCAGTGTTTCCATAATAATCCGCAAGTGTTGTATGTGCTCAGTCTCTGATCAGGAAAATACCAGAATGTCATCAACAAATACTACTACAAACTGGTCAAGAAAACGACTGAAAATTATGTTCATTAGGTCCATAAATGCAGCTGGAGCATTAGTCAAACCAAATGGCATGGCCGTGAACTCATAGTGGCCGTACCGCGTCCTGAAGGTTGTCTTATGTATATCAGATTCTCGGATCCTTAGCTAATGATACCCTGACCTCAGATCTATCTTGGAGAAGTACTGTGCTCCACTGAGCTGATCAAAGAGGTCTTCAATCCGTGGTAAAGAGTATCTGTTCTTGATAGTAACACTGTTCAGCTTCCGATGGTCTATGCATAGCCTCATGGAACCGTCTTTCTTTTTCACAAATAGGACTGGAGCTCCCCATGGCGACTCACTCTGTCTGATGAATCCCTTCGCCAGGAGCTTGTCCAACTGAGTCTTCAACTCCACAGGTGCCATCCTGTAGGGTGGAATAGCGATGGGACTAGTGCTGGGATGTAACTCAATCTTAAACTCTACCTGTCTGTAAAGTGGAAGTTTAGGTAGATACTCTGGGAATATATCTATGTAATCCTGTATCACAGGAATACTGTAAATATCTATGGTCCCCTCTGCATCCTCATCCGATAGCTGCCTAAAGTCACCCTTCTACTGAATGGCATACAACAAGTGTAGGACTCCTAGGCAGTCTCCGAATATCCCCATCAATCTTTAAGGTCTCTCCTAATGGCAACTGTATATTGACTCTCCTGCTCTAGCAATCAATCTGTGCCTAATATTGGGTCAACCAGTCCATTTTCAATATCACGTCGTAGCCAATTAAATGGAGTAAGCAAAGATCAGCGGGAATCAGCTGGTCTCCGAATCGGAACTAAACTCCACAATACTTCCCTGAGCTTACTGTCTCGCCTATCGGCGTGGCAACATCCAATGGTACTGCCAATGGGCTCGTGACAAGTCTCAATCTACTCACCAAATCTTCTGAAATAAAAGACCGTGTGGCACCAGAATCAAACAAAACATGCACAGCAACACCAAACAACAAAAACGTACCATCAACTGCAGGAGTCGGGGCTGTCTAGGCCTCTACTGCATACAGTCTGGCCTGTTCTCTCTGTCTCGTCTGGGACTGTGTCTGCCTCTGTTGTGGCCGACTACTCTGTCCCTGCCCTTACTGCTGTTGTATTGGTGCTGGAGCTCTGGTAGGGCAATCTCTAGCCATATGTTCCTGCTGGCTACATGAGAAGCATAGTCCTAACTTCCTAGCCTGCTCCCTCTGCTCAGTGCTAATCTGACCTGATCTAGTCCGATGTTGCTGTCTTGAAGTCTGGGCCTGACCACTAATAGTAGGTGTTCTAGATGGTCGTCGTCGATCTCTCCTCTGCTGCGGGGCTCCCGATGTCTGACCTGAATACGGTCTCTTCTATCTACTCTTGAGCGACTACCCAAACTCTATATCTCTCTCTACATGTTGGGCCCTCACAACCGCTTCTCTGAAGGTAGTCAGTCTCAAGGGCGTGATCATTCTCCTAATCTCCATCCTCAAACCCTCTGTAAACTTCTCCGTCTTCAGTAACTCATCTACTACCATCTCCGGGCAGAATCTCGAAAGCTCTGTGAACCTGTGCTCATACTCTGTCACAATCAATGTCCTATGCGTCAGTTTGATAAAATCTGATCGCATCTGGGACCTCCATGCTGACGAGAAGAAAGTATCATAAAACAGCGTCTGGAACTCATCCCAAGTCATCACTTTCTCATCAATGGTCGGATCTACCACTATCATCTTCCACCAGTGGTAGGCTGGTCCCACCATCTGATGTACTGCCAAAGCTACTCTCCTCAGTCCAGTTACTCCTAGCAGCGTCAGATGCTTATCCATCTCTATGAACCATCTATTTGCTGCAATAGGATCTGCCTGTCCCTCAAACTGGCTAGGACGCAGCTTTTGAAACTCTATAGCTAGGTCATTCTGCTCTTTATCATAACCGGCAGACTTGCTAGAGGTCTGCGCTAGACTCTCTAGGGGTACTGTTACTGGAATCGCTGTCTCATCAGGTACAAACGCTGGTGTAGATGTCTATGCAGGTACTGGAGGCCGTATGGGAGGCTGAGAAGACTCTGTCGAGTACCGGCTCGTCATGGCCCTATCCATTGCCCTATCCACTACTCTCTGAATCATGTCTGTGAGAGCCTCTGGGGATACTGTAATGGTAGCTGGCGCCACCGCCTCCGTAACACCCTCCTCTGTTTATATTGGCTCCTCCGTAGCCTCTCCCCTGGACCTACCCCTACGGAGTCTGCCTCGTCCTCTAACTCTCAGCATTATCTCCAAGTCAAAAACACACCTTCAGTATCCAACAGTGTAATCATAATACAATAGAAAATTCAATAATTTAAATAAATATAACTGCATTTGTACTTTAAGCTGGATACCATGATTTGTGCTCATAGCCATTCATTTCAACTCGCCTATACCCTTCACGTTCATCGTGCTACTGTGACTCTCTAAGTTCATGTCTCTAGGTTCTCGATATGTTTCAATGGCCTAAGGTTTTATGCTTCTAAGTCGACATCATTTTATTCAATTTTGGGTACAGGAATTTCTGTGTCAATACTCAAAATAATGATATCACATATATCCAAAGCAAACACCCAACAATCAACCAAACAATGCACACTAGCATAATGGAATCCCTGTTCCATTACGACTATTATATATTTATGCCAAATCTTGGTCTGTAAGGATAACGCAAGACCCACCATATGCTACTGTCCCATACCAGTAGAATATAGTGCGTGCAAGTTCTTCCAAAGAGTCCGTTCATCACCCATTACAATTTTTCAAGTGTCTCGCTCCTTAAAGTAGACGCAAGACCCACCATACGCAACCGTCCCATACCGGTAGAATATAGTGCATACATGTTCTGCCCAAGAATCGATCACTCACCATACATGGTCCGCCATTCTTCGAATCCAGGATTCCTCCATACCCCCAAAGGATACAGGATCATCTTGAATCAAGTCATGACCAAAACAAGTGTGCGTTTTCACGTTATACGTCTCTATCTTATGTCCTAAAAGCTTTTATTGAGATCCACTGTCTTCAAGACACCACCCAGTCTTCCCTTAACCTAAGGTTACAAGACTTGGTTTGTTGACTCCACAGTTGAGCACCAAATCTGACTCATTCTCACTTCTATGTGACGCCCTTGGTCTCAAGTTCCTCGGATCCTTTCCAAAGTAGCGCAACACTCGCAGGGAGTAAAACTCAGCCTACAAGGCTACTATCCAAAGGAAGCGCATCACTCGTAGGGAGTAAAGCCTCCACCTACAGGGCTACTATCCAATGGAAGCGCATCTCTCACAGGGAGTAGAACTCCATCTACAGGGCTACTACCCATACTCAAATCTGTCTGCGAATGGTTACTTGAGCACCTGACATCACCTAAATCTTTTCTAGACTTCTAGCCACATAATCACTAGTGAATTTCTTTTGTTAACTCTCTTTTCAAAAACAAATCAGATTGAAATATTTCAAGTGAAAATCAATCCGGTGACATTTTCTTTTCATTTTAAAAACAATTCCATCTGGCATTACTCGGCCAGGAAAAATCCAGTCAGGCCCAGTGTTGTCGAACACTAAGCTCTGATACCAAAAACTCTGTCACACCTCGACCCTAGGATCGGACGTTGTGTCTGTCAATGTAAGACCTCGTCGTCAGGCGCCGCGCGGCTCCAAGCTCGGCTTGTGGTCCGCCGAGGCCCCGGGCATGCGACAGTTATCATCATCTATCTTTCCACCTCTAGACACGAGGTTTAAATCATTTCTTTAATTTCAAGCAATCATTTTAATCATGCTTCACTAAGCAATTGGTTTTAAACCAAATTCACCGGATGTTCAAAATCATATTTATACTGGAAATCAAGATAATAGTAGCGGAAGCATTTCTTTCAGATAAAATCTTTCTAAATCATTGAACACTATATAGCGTACCATAACTAAAAATCATTAGTTTATCAATCAAAACAATAACAATGTTCAAAATGGTAAAACAGTCCTATGATACATATACAAAAATATGATACATGACCCTCTGGTCCAGATTCAAAATATATATCGTAAAAACTGTACAAAAACAAAGAGACAGTTAAACCAAAAATATCACTCTCTCTCTCTCTACATCCTCCAGTCTCCGGTCTTCATCCTCACTAAGCGCTGGGCTCATGAGTACCTGTAAAATAAAAATGGGGTGAGCTCGAAAGCCTAGTGGATCTCCCCTACACATCAATAGCATTATACAAATGAGCATACGAAACATGCAAACAGTTTCAATCATTAGGGGCGTTTCAAACACTTAGTCAGTTTATCCATTGCGCTCTAATATCATGAATTTAACATCTGATATAAGGAATTAATCGAAAGAGTGAACCACCCTCGGTATCCCAATTGTGGTCCTGAACACAATCAGGCACGACATCTTTATAAAACAGAAATCTACCTCTGAGACCACGACCCAAGAAGATACTGAAACCATGGAAAAATTGCTCATGACTTTCCAAATTCAAGGGTCTCATATGCCCGCTCGTAGTTTGGCCTAGTTGGAGATACCCACGATGATGTCCTGGGACATCCGAAGAACCTCAACGCGATGTGCCACCAGTGCCCGTTCATCACCCCGGTACGTGGAGTTCTTAATAAACCTTTAATGTTCTTTAGTTTCACAATCATAGTTTTCATTCCACACAGCATACAAACATGCTTATTCAAGATGCTAACCTAAGCAAAGAAAACAAATAATCACCAAGCTGATCATAATATCCTAGTACTAGAAAGCGAATAACCAGATATTAGGATATCATGTTAATCAATCCACCCAAGGCATACATTCCTAGCATGATACTAAGTACACGAATTTAAATATAGATCATATTCCGTATCCTACATCTGCATTATACTAAAGAGTGAGGAAGAGATAATCAACCCCACCTGTACACGCCAGAATACTGTTGGATCGTCACCCCTCGCACAGTAGTCCAATATCATCAATTTGCATCATTAGATGGTAATGATACATTACTTTGGGCCTTTAATACATATCTAACCCGACCCTAAGGGTCTGTTACCAATCAGTGCTTTAGAGTGTACCCAAAACACTCCAAAAATAACATCCCTATCCATTGACCGCAATTGGTATGGTGTGGACCACAGTCTACACACAATTTCTCACCCAATAGTGGGATTTCACATGTGCACGCCATACTTGTGATTCCTAATCCAGTTTAACACTTAAATCTAGTGTATTGGACACCCAACAATCATTTAAAGATATAAACCAACTAAAGAATGGTTGTTCACATGGTTTATTCACCGAAATCCATTGATCAAGCCTTAAAAACGGGATTATGTTTCAATGAAATCAATCCCTTCATTTCTACCACCATACAACCATCGTAAATCCATCATACTAGTGTCCAAACACACATACAAGGGAATAAACAACAGCTTATCCCATTTGGCTTGGTTTCCAACCACTAAACCCACAACACAAAGTTCATAAACGGATCTTCATCACTTTAATTCACTAACCATTAGTCGCTACTCATGTATGAGATTAAATCTTAAAGGAAACTCAAAGAAAATCAGGAAACTCACCTTCAAATCGCCCCTTGTCGCTCCTCCCCTAATCCTGAGTCGTTTTAGTGCAAAATGAGAAAATCAGAGCTTGAAACATTTATATAGCTCACACACGGACCGTGGTCGACGTCAGACAGACCTCAGTCCTCGGACAGATTTCTCTTCATGGACCTTGGTCTTCACTTTATGGACCTCAGTCATCTCTTTATGGACCGCGGTCGGCACTTTACGGACCGCGGTAACCATGTGACCTAGTTTCTATTTTCTGCACTTTTCCACTGATGGCCGCGGTCTTCCTATAAGGACCGTGGTCTACAGTGTATTTTTTCCTTTTTCCAGTTTTTTCTCACCACGGACTGCTATTGGCATTAGACGGACCGCGGTCGATGTCAGACGGACCGCAGTCGACAGTGTGATGTCTTATTTTTTAAAACACTTTTTCGCATGTTTCTAACTATCCGAATGTTCTAATTTATTTTATCTTGATCAAATAACATACAATAATCATTAAAACAAGTTTCCAATCATTTTTATATTTATTTAGAATTTCCAAAAATTCATATTTACATGGACGCATTATAAGACCTAGGGTGATTACACGGTTGTAAGCTAGGCATATTTCGCAAATACCCTAACCCCGCGCTCGATCCTCGGGTGCCATGACTCGAGTGGGTCAGAAGCTAGGCGCATTGATCATATGCCCTAACCCCGTGCTCAAACTTCAAGTCTAACCTCAATCACATCAAGTACCCTGACCCCAACACTCGACCCTCGAGCCTATGGTCTCACTACCAGTGTACATCTACACATCTCAAAATCAATCAGATGTATCTAAATCATGTGAAACCATTTAAACCATGTCATTTCATACAAGTTTTATGAAAGGAATAAAAGTCACAGAAAACACCAAAATCAAACTACTCACCTCGGGTCCTGTGCACCGATGTCTTGTTGACAATCAGCCCAATCCCATAGTACTCTCTCGAATCTGCATCAGTTAAACTCAATTTCAATTCTATTTATGCAGTGGTCTAATCTCTAATGTCACTGTCGCTACTCAGTTTCGATCGACCCGAACTGTTTCAATCAATCGATCAAACTTGGTCAACTTTGGTCAACTTTGGTCAATGTGGTCATCCTAATTAGTGCCCAAATTGGTCAACATAGGCCATTCAGGTCAAGATAGGGGTCAAAAGGGTCAAAATCCCCAATTCCCATCACTTAGGTACATCTTTAGCTTATGGCCCTAACTGCGCGACAATTTTTTTGATTTTTCTGTGGGCAATCCATACATCAAATTTGTGCCAAATTTTTCAGACCTGTTTTAGACTCCTCAAACCTTCCCCAGAATTTTAAATCATGAATTTAGGACTTCATTTGGTAGTGTTTTCTACTGAGATATCAGGAACTGTGTGTTCTCGGATTCTATGTCATAGGCAGTGACTCTTTGCCTAATTTGACCAACTTATACATATTAGAATGCTCTAAAATTTGGTAGGAATAATCTAGACATACTTAAGAATGCTCTTGCTAATCTACTCTAATTTCCAACACTAATCTGAGGTTATTCCTTGCTGTTTTTGCAAGAGTTTAGACCTTGGAATCCTGATTAAACAAGTCTTTCTCAAAATAACAAGCAACCCTAATCATATTTGTTCTCAAACATTACTCCAAAACATGGTGTGTATGAGGATGTTCTGGAAATTTTTCTAAGTCCATAACACCTAACTAACAAGGCATGTTTTCAAGCATAGAAAATCTAAACTACAGAAGCTTTTGGTTCGAGGCTTTTTCCCTTTTGCGGTCCCAAGTATGAGGTTTGAAATGCCTCTGGTCTTGGTCCAATCAGACACCTCTAAGTATCCCAAATACTGCCTTCAATCTTGTATCAGAGTTAGTTTTCTTGCAAAAACCGTTAAAACAGTTAGTCAGATAGCTACTTCATACCCTTATAAAATAGGTTTGAGGCTTGAGTATTCGATTCCCACCACTTGGACGTGAAAGTACATGAAATAAGGAAGAAGAAGAGGGATTTTACCTCTAGAATGGACTTGAAATGGTCTAGGAATTCAAGCTTCAAAGATTGTTTCAACACAAATTTTTCTGTTTCCCAATTTTGAACATGATGACCAGCACCTTTTCTCAACAGTTTTAGCTTCAAATGGTTTTGAGATTCAGCAAACTTCTTCTAAGACTTTGTAGATGGTAGCAAGAGCTTTCCAAAGAGCCTTAGAACACTCAAAACATAGGTCAAACAAAGAAGTTACAAGCTCTCGAAGTGGAAGAAAAATTCTAAAAATCTAAAATTTTTAGCTACAATGGTGGTTTTTTGCATGAAGGGGGTGTTTGAATAGCAAATAAGGTGACACATGGCCATCCACGTGGCTCTCAAGCCTCCATGCATGATGCCTAGTTGGCCCTACCCATTGGCTTGCTCAAAACCATGGATTAAAATCAGGGATTCCCATGGTTTTTAGCTAAAAAAATCAATAGAAAATAGCCAACATTCGGGTAAAATTTTGCACAAAAGACAAAAGAAAAGGGGGGCTTTTGGTTTTTGGGCGCATGGGCTAACCAGTCCAATTGGGCTGGCCCACGCGCCTGGCCTGAGCGCTAGGCCGATTCATTCGACCTGAGCCTGCAAGGGCTTCCAGCCCCTGCGAGCTCAGCCTTTCCGCTCGCTGGGGCCTAGGCCGGCCCTGGCCCGGTGCCTGTGTCAGCCTAGGCCTCACCCACATATTTTTGTTTTTGTATTCCTTTCCTTTATATATATATCATATTTTTTTTCATTTTTATCTAAATTTATCAAAAATCATTTAATCATCATTTCTCATCAAAAATTTCAAGTATACACCAATTTTCATCATTTGTATAATTATTTTCTCAAAAATTAAATAATTCACCAAAAATCACATTTTTCTCCCAAAAATTTTATTAATTACTCTAAAAATTCCATGATTATTCCAAAAATTTAATAATTAATCATAAAAATTATTTTTCTCCAGAAATCACATTTTCTTTATAATTCCATATATTTTCTCCTCAAAATCATATTTTTTCAATTATTCTCATTTTCTCTAATAAATAATATAAAATTGAGAAAATTTGAGGTAAATCCATGTATTTCCATTAAATTTCAAAAAATACATTTATCAGACCCAAAAATTTGGTATATCGAAACACGGGTCGACACATAAAGTATAGAATTTTTTGAATTTTTTATATTTTTTTATATTTCTCAAATCATAATACTTTCTTTCTTGCCCATTAACTTTGGCATGGTTGTCATGGACATGCTCTTCAATGCATATGTAACACCCTACCTCCCCTTCGTAGCCCCAAATTGTGTACGGTCAAACCGACGACAATTCAGCACGTGCACATCACGTGTATGCATGTTCGATATTTCTTTTTCTTGGACTGCATGAGAGGTGGGTGCACCACATTATTTCTATCATTTTCTGTGTCCCAAATCCTTGACACTTCTTGAGTACTTAACTCATAGAGATTAGATAAAATTCATGTGAAATCATTGATAAGAATCAATTAATTTTATCTATTTGAAACTTGATGAATCAAGAGGTACGTAGCCTTTAAGTTCATTGCACTAATTTAAACGAAAAATTTTAACAAAAGAAAGAAACTCGGGCTAGCATGCCCAACTCAAACAATAAAGAAAAATTTGAAAGCAACATAGTCCATGAGGCCTTAGTCTTTAGTTTCTTGAAATGTTAGAAAAAGGGCAAACTCAAGAGCCTAGTATATTATGCTAAATATTTCAATCATTATTTCAACATATAAGACATATATGTCAAGCACTTTCAATAATTAGTTGATTCAAACAATTCATTATTCAATAGTTGATGTTGAGACTAAAAGGGTTAACCTTGGTATTCTCTTTCCACACATTCACAACAAAAGAAAGGAAAGAGCAATCCTTATGCCAATTTCTAATTGATCTAGGGTCTCACCCATTATTCGAAAACTACGGTCCTACCCATTGTTTCATTCTTGAGAACACCAACAGTAATCCTTCGTGGAATATTGCACCGGTACGTGGTTCAATTCTTTATTAAGCTCTCATTAATTGTAAACCAAACCATCATGTATTTAAAATAGGAATTAAGCATATGAGTGTGGTAAGCCTCATAGGCATGACATAGTGTAGATCATATCATAAATCTCATAGGCATGTAATAGCATAGATCATATCATTACATATCATGCAACATTAGCTATGTAGTCCTAAGCATGCGTATTCTAAACATGGCATATATAGTCAAGTCAAATAGAGCATGGATATTTAAAGCATAAACACGCATGCAAGCCTTATTTAGATCAAACTAATAATGTAAAACCCAGACATCTCCACCTCTATGCCTTAGTTCTTTCTTCGTCCTTGTACTTGTATTCCAAGCCTTCTTGAGTCTTCAATCCCAAACATTAAGATTCAACACATTATTCATGTGTTTCTAATGCTTGTGAATCACGTTTTAATGGTCCCTTACCAAATATGGCCTATATTATGCAAGAACATGACCTCAGACGAGCCTATGTATGGTCTTGGGTCTGTGCACCATGGAAGAAACAGGGTTTAGTGCGATGATGAGATCTTACATGTGAAAATAGGAAGTGCAAGGTATTACCACAGTAGGCTATCACAGTAACCTGAGGAAATTTAGTGGGGCACAGTGTTTTACTGCAGTACGGTACCATGGTAATCAGTGTGAAATTTAAAAAATGTAGGTTGACGAAGACACTGTTGTGTTAATAATGATCACTACCATAGTAACTAGTCCAAAAATTGGATTTCAGGGTATGTTTCTAACATTCCTTGTTCTCCATGACCTTGGTATCCTACTAGTTCGACCCCTAGACCATGAATCATGTATTTGGGATTGAGATAGGATTATAATACCTTTAATGATCTATTGAATTCTTCGGTCATTCACAAAACTCACCTAGAAGTAGGTTATTGCTACTGTGATGCAAACTATAATTTTTCTCCTTCCTACTATTATGTTTACTCAATGGGACAATGAAGGAATGAAAGGTTGTTAAGGAAAGAGCTAAGAGAATAAAAAGAGAAGTGATTCGCACTTGTTTGAGTGAGGAGAAGGGGTGTTCAAGCTTGGGTTTATATGGAGTTCTAATAGATAGGTTTAGGAAGCTTTGGGTTGTTTTCATTGTATAAATCATTCTAACTCTCTTTTTAACTTGATTCCCAGGCAAAAATAATAGCAAGTATCATTTTTAGAAGTTGCCTACGTGTTAGAAGTTTCCCAAAGTTGTTTTAGAAACTTTACATAATGTTTTTTGAGCATGTTCGATACATGTTACCGCAGTAGGGGAATTGCATTACCATAGTAACTAGACATTGTGTTTCTAATTCGATTTTTTTGGACAAACAAGTCACTATCGTGGTAGTGGGTTCCATTACCAATGGGTTGGTCATTTGTGAATTTTTGTGGTTTGTTCCAGTTTGCCCTACCCCTTTGTACATTTGATTGTACATCTTTCACATCATAAATTTTATGGTTTTCTCAATGTTTACTTTATTTGAATTATTTTATTTTGTTTTGTTTTGTTTTAATTAATCAACAAAATTATGGGGTATTATGGCATTATTGATCATAATATCTTTTTTAATAAATTACCTCATGCTAGCTTTTTTTTCGTTCTTTTTTATGCTTTTACTGCAATTAGTTAATCATGTGCTACATTAACTTTCACCCTTGATATTTTCGTGATACAAATAACACATTGTATGTGCTAATGACTTTGAATAGATGATTTCTATGTTTAAATATCATATATTCATAAAAGAAATTTAAAAGTAAATGTCAAAGTTAAAGTGAAAGGCTCAAGGAAAAATCATGTCAAAGCTCAATGCTAGATAAAAACTAATTGACAATCAAGATTACATTATCACTTATTTTGCTTAGATTCACTCAAGGTTTTAGAGAAGCTTCTATATTTTGCTAGCATTTTGATGTTCTACCATCCCAAACATAAATTATTGTACTTTTCTTGTATGTTTGACAAAAGTATTATCTTTTGTACAATCAAATAATTTTAACATAGTTATTCAAAATCACTTGCATGATTTTGAAAACAAAACAATTTCATTTATGGTGTTTTAAAATAATCATTGAAATTACACATTTTGGAATAATTAAAACACACACACAGACACACATATATTGAATTTCATACTTGTTTTGACTTGGTCAAATATTTAATCTCACATGAAAAATATGTTTTATACCTTTTAGATTTTATGTTGACCAAATAAAATGTTTTACATGTATTTAAAGTTATTTTTTGAAAGAGAAAAAAAATTCTGAAAATTATATATATATATATATATACTTAGAATAGTTTTTTAGCTAAAAGAAATGTGCTTCTTATGTAAAGCATGCTTCAATTATCAGATTTAGATAGATTTTGCATATGTGCTTGAAATGAGATTCCTTCATGAATTGTGTTTTCATGTTTGAATTAAAGTATGAAACTTGTAAGTGATAAAAAATCATCCCAATGTAGAGTGTGCTTTACTTCTAAACTTTACAATCGATTTTAAATTGAAAGAATCTCTCTCTACTTAAAGCATGCTTCTCTACAAATTAAATCTTTTCTCTGTTGTTAGTGTTTTGTGAAACTTGCTTCCTTTATAAGTGCAATTCATATAAAAAAAAATTGGTAAGAAAGCAAAGTTTCAACATGCTTCCTTTTTTAAGTATGTTTCCATATAATGGTTTACCATAATAAGGTTCCCTTACTCTTTCATGTAGAACTTTTGTGCTTTTGAAAAAATTAAAAGCTTGTAGGTCATTTTTATGTTTTCTCAAAACTATTGAAACAATAAGTTCTCCTATGGTTCAAACCTTGCAAAACACCATTTCATTTTGTTTTAAACACCACTATTGTTCATTGCAAATCTTGGTATTGTTCTTTCCAAATCCAAAATTTTAGAAATCTCTTTTATGTTCAGTCTTTCCATTTTGGAAAATTCTTCGAGAGATTTAGTTGACTTTTTACTTGTAATAAATTTTGCATCTTTCAATTGAAATCACAATAATGAGATGCTTTAGCTTGAACATTTTTTTACTTAATATTGTCTTTGAAAAATCTACTTTCTAAATTGATTTTGCTGTGCACTTTGTATCATGTATTATTAAAACAAAGATGAGACCTCCTACTTGACACTATGCATCACTAAATATTTAATGGTTAAGAATTTATAAGAAGTGTCTCATTCAGTCTTATAAGCTTCATTTTATTTTCTTTGTAATATAAACCATGTTTCTAATGTATTGCTAATGGGAAAAATTTTTCAAATTGAATGCTTGAAGGTCTTCTAACAATTCTAGTTCACACTTGTCAATGAATGAAGTTTATGGCTCATTATCAGCCTATAATTATGAATTTGTGTCATAAGCTTGCAAAAAGACATTGTAACACTATGATTCGTACACATTAATAGAGTCAACTTATAATAGTCTGATTCGCACTTGACAATGGGATTGAATTAGCGAATGCAAATAAAATCTAATATGGGATGATCACGACACAATAGACCTACATCTTCTCATTTACTTTCATATTCTTCTAAATTAGGCATTTATTGTTTGCATAGTCAATTACTGTGTTAATTAAAGTTTAATTAATTTTAAAAACTTGCAAAATTCAATTTACATCCTTTTTTGGATTATGACATGGGCCATCAACATTATGTTTCTACTCATATTATTGGTCTTATGCGTTTTGATTTATTGTGCATTAAGATATAAGTTTATTCATCTCATATTGGTGTAGATGATGACGGTCATTTTTTTGCTCATAGTTGATGATTCTACTAATTTTTAAAAGATTTATTTACTTAGATGTAGAGAAGGACATAATATCCATCTTATGTGAATACACAGTGATAGTTCTTATGAATTTAACCACTTGCTACTATTTCACAACAATGTAACGTCATTTAAAGATTGACTTATCTCCATAAATTTCAATAGAATGGAAGGGTTGATCTTGTCATAGGCATGTTGCTAATACTAATCTTTAATTCTATCTTTTATTAAAACTAATATCATAATGATAATTGGTCTAGGTTTTAAAAGAAACTAAATCTCTTTACCTATAGATTGTTCTTGCTTTTTTGTTTCACATTGTTGACAATCCCGCAAGTGTACAGGATCACAATAGTAATATCTGGTAGAGACCGAGTATCGTCCTCAGGGAATGGATACTACTTAAATACTTTAAATCCAATTCTAGTATTAGTATTCACTTTATTAAGGCTCTTAAATGAGTTTGACTTGTTAAAATCCTAATTTGAATTGAAAACAAGTAAAAGCAATGAAATTTTGTTTTGAAAATTGTTTTAATTAATTATCTAGGATAGTAAACTATTTTATTCTTACCCTCAATTCATATTCCAATTAATTAAACTCCTAGTTATGTAGGTTTTAGCACTTATCATCAAAGCCCTCTCCTGAAGCACCTAAACACCTATAAGTTTTGTTCCCTAATATTCTCTCTCGAGGCGCACAGTTAACAATCTAATGTTTTACAAACAATAATCACGTGCAACCTCCTAAACAATCGATAACTCCCCAATCAATCATTTAATCTAGGTTTATATTATGATTTTCTAATCATCAAACTTCTCTCCTGAGTTAGTTTAACAGTTTGTTATCAAATTGTACATGACCAGTAAACAATAAGCATTAAACACACAAAATATTAAACAAAACATCAAAATCAATTAATTGAAATACTGAATCTTATGATCCTACAATAGGAATTTACATCCTAGACTTTAAATTGAACTAGCCAGACATAGTATTTAGTTCAAACATCAAAGAATAGAGATTACAAAATGTTATACTTTGTTTTCGCTCTTTTTTTGTTTAAATCTTTAATTTTCGATTCTTCTTTGTTTTCGCTCTTCTTCTCTTAGTCGTCAAAGTCAACAACTTTCGACCTTCAGAACTTTTAAACCCTAATACCTCATCCTATATATATATATGTTAGACAACTTAAAAACCCTAAACAAAATCATAAAATTACAAACTAATCACATTACCATGGGCAATGACCACGATAACCTTGGCACACATCAAAAAAACAAATTTTGAATTATGGTGACCTCGGTCACTCATCTGTTCCAAAAATTTCCTTCTAGTTACCATGGTCATTAGAATGATTATCGTGGTAACCAGTAACATGATATTTCTTGCGTTTATTTGGCTTCTCCTCTGATTACCTCAGTCGTCGACCATTGTAATTAGTTAATCCTCTATATTTACAAGCGTTCTTCATTTCACTTGTGCTATTATTGCTATTCTGGTTCATTATAAATCTGCACAAACACTCAAAACCTTTCCCATACATTATGTTCACATAAAAAATGGTAGAAATAACATTAAATCATGCTAATATGCATGCAATAATACGTTAAATGCATATGTAAATAAATATAAACAAATACACTTAATTTCCTATTAACATCATGCAAATTATACATAAAATACCTATAGTATAGTTAGTCTGCTATGCAACTAGCGCACATTGTGGAAAGTATTACTTTCCACCTAATCTTTATACTTTTTGTTAGGTATTTAGATGTTTTTGATTTACTTATCTCTGCCTTTATATGAGAAATAAATTTTTAAAATCAATTTGTGGTTCCTTTTTTTTTCTGCTTTCCTTATTATTCTCCAAAAAAAAATGTTATATAATCTTGAGAGGACTCCTGAGAATCGATTTATAATTTGACATATATAAATTGAAACTTTAATTTCTAGTTTTTTCAAGATACATGTCATTTTAATATAATTTCTCCTTGAGAGTTATCCTACCCCTGCATGTATACCTTTATTTTCTTCTTCTTTAAATGCTATGTCCTACTTTTTCCTTCTCCATCGTTGTCTCCTAGATTTAATTATGATTTTATCTTAATTACCTATAATTGAAGAAGATGATGCATCTTTTTCACATTTCTTCTTTGGATATGCAAAATAAATATTTAGATAATTCATTAATATCTATAGTGATTCAATCTAATTACCTAATTCACTGACGAATCATCTCCAATTTTTTTTTTATGATTTTCCCCATTCCCCATCATAATCTACTTATTACTTGTGGATTAGACTATTACACTTGACTACACTCATGGGTGTGTGTTAGACAATTTTAATGTCATTTTATAAGCTTAAGATCCCAATCTGTCTTTTCCAGCTATGGTTGAGTCATAAACATTGAGCACTTACGAGTGTAAACTAGGACTGTCACAATACCTTAAAGCTTTTGATTCAAATATCGTTTCACATTGGCAACCTTAGTTAGCTAATGTACATTCAATCATAAAAAACAAATGAGTGAAGCTTATAAGATTGAATGAGATACTTGAAATAGAGGCTTAGCCACAAAATAGATAATGATGTACAGTGCAATTTAAAAAGTTATACCTTTGCCTTGATTGAAGATGATATGAAATGAAGAATCATATCAAAATAGCAAATGGTTTCTTGCATGATAGATTTATTCAAGAGATACAATTTGATGATCAAGATAAAGTATATTGCTCTCGAGATTTTAACTTGAAATGATATTAAATTAATCACATGCCAAAAGCTCTTCTAGATCCCTAAAATGTTTCATCAAGAACAAAGGTTTGTAATATATTAAATTTTGCAAACTTTGATTCTTAAACCATAGATTTCAAGATTTGAAATGAACATTAATCCTTTTGAACAAACCAAATCTTGTGAAAGTACTTGAGCACAACAGACTTTTTAATTTGAAAAAAAAAATCAGACAATGGAAATCCAATATGTTTCCAACAATTTCAAGTATAAAAAAAGTCCAAAATGAGATAATGATGGGACCATTTTATAGGTCTTAAGAGAGTGCGAAGTATGTTATTTCACTTCGCTCGCCTACAACTTCCTTAGCAAAACGTTCTTCTTAAAAGGACTATATTACAAATGATTTCTGGTAATTTTAATAATTTAACAAAATATTTTAATCAAATAAATAAATAAATATGAACAACAATCCAAAAATAGAGGTTAAATTACAAATTTATAAATTTAGTAATTTAAAAAAATAATTTTTAGAATTCATGTGTTTGCCCAACCCCCTAAAAACAAGTTTGAGCTCAACCATAAGGCAGGTTGCGTCTTATGTTACATTTACATGTACACAACTTGCATCTTAATTCCTTTCTTCTAACACTTATTAAAATTCCTCATAAAAATATACTTTTCATTGTACTTAATATTCAATTTAACAAATACAATACAAGTAAAAAAAGGAATACTTCAAACTCTTTAATTATTCAAATAAAATAAAGAAACTTTGCAACACCCCAAAGTTTTCAAATGCACACAACTCGAAAATGAATTTTTAAAAATTATGAAATAAATATAAAAATGTGTGAAAACATGTTTTAAATGACTATTATATGGTATGG
>JAJIYU010009152.1:0-17450 GCA_030144865.1 Tinospora cordifolia | reverse complement strand
ATATACCAAAATATAAATAAAATATACCAAAATATACAAAAATATACCAAAATATGCTTCAGAATTTAATATACATATTACTTTCTATATATTGTATGCATATTATAAAAAATATAAACAAAATATACATAAATATATCATAATATACCAAAATATATCATAATATACCAAAATATTTAAATAAAATATACCAAAATATAAAAAAAATACCAAAATATAAATAAAATATACCAAAATATAAATAAAATATACCAAAATATATAAAAATATACCAAAATATGCTTCAGAATTTAGTATACATATTATTTTCTATATATTGTATGCATATTATAAAAAATATAAACAAAATATATCAAAATATATCATAATATATCAAAATATACCATATTATACCAAAATATATAAAAATATACCAAAATATAAATAAAATATACCAAAATATACAAAAATATACCAAAATATGCTTCAGAATTTAGTATACATATTACTTAGTATATATTGTATGCATATTATAAAAAATATAAACAAAATATACCAAAATATATCATAATATACCAAAATATACAAAAATATACCAAAATATAAATCAAAATTTAGTATACATATTACTTTCTATATATTGTATGCAAATTATAAAAAATATAGACAAAATATATCAAAAGATATCATAATATACCAAAATATATAAACAAAATATACCAAAATATGCTTCAAAATTTAGTATACATATTACTTTCTATATATTGTACGCATATTATAAAAAATATAAACAAAATATACCAAAATATATCATAATATACCAAAATATATAAACAAAATATACCAAAATGTACAAAAATATATCAAAATATAAATAAAATATACAAAAATATACCAGAATATGATTCAGAATTTAGTATATATATTACTTTCTATATATTGTATGCATATTATAAAAAATATAAACAAAATATATCATAATATACCAAAAAATATAAACAAAATATAAGCAAACTGATTTTTTGGTCAAATAAAAACCTATTTCTCCTAATATGCTTCATTAAATATAAAAGAAAAATTGTTTTTCTTTTTTTATTGCTATTTTCTTGTTTGTTTGCTAATTTTATGGACTTTTTTCGATTTAAAATGGTAACATCCCAAATTTTGATATTTCTGTAATTAATTTTTAATTATATGTATAATATTAAAATATATGATATATTTGTAATATATTTCTAAATATTATATAGTTACGTAAAAAGCTCTTATCAGAAAGCCATGCAATTATCTGGAATGGGATTGCACGTCTAACATGGCCTAACCTTTTCTAATATAAGCCCAACTCAAAAAGAGCTAAAGGTCAATTGGTGCATAAGATCATATATAATTATTTTTAAAATATTAAATTAGAATTATTAGAAATAAATAAAATAAGACAAAAGTAAAGTAATATTGTACTGGATGAAATTTGATATTAGGGCAAAAAAGGGTAATTAATGAAAATTGAAAAAAAAAAACCCAGCCTTAAAAAAAAAAATGGAAGATAAATGAGAAGAAAAGAACTAAGGAAGAAACAAAGAAAGCAAGGGATAAAAGCAATCCCAACATCTTTTTCAGGGTTTCTTTATCCTATAGTCGTAAACAATGTCGGTAGGCGCAAATTTGTTTAATTTGAATATCATTCTTCTCCATCTAAATATGAAATTAGAAATAAAATTACACCTATCCCATCTATATTGTGAAACAAGCAGCCCTACAATGTGAAAGCCCTAGCCTTACAAGCTTTGATGGTGCTGGCAAGAATCCAGCTTGTAGGACCATTTATTTGAAAGTAAGCCGCATAGCATTTATTAGTCATCAAATGGGGATTCAAATGGCTGCCAATCCGGACAAAATCAAGCTGATAACAGAAATGGCACATCAAGTGAAAAAGCTACTTCAATATACCACGATTGACTTTATTTTTTATTTTTTGAAAAGCAACTTCAACTGCTAGATGGACAAGAAAACCGAAGGCAATCCATCTTTTCACTTTTGTGTTATATATTTTTCTATCATTTCATTAGCACGTAGAACAGAGATTAAGTTGAGTTAAACAAACCTATATATATCCAGTCTTTTCACCCAAGGGCCGCTCCTCAAAACCATGCCCTTCAATTTCCATCCCTCTACTGAGGTATGGCTTGACTCTTCTAAAGCTTGGACTACTTAAGGCTTAATATATTGAAATTCACTTGAATCTAACTACCAATTCTAAAACTATATTTTAGCTAGAGTTATTAATTAACTACACATGGGGTTATAGGCAAGAATCCAAATATTTATTATCGAGTTCTTTGCGAATACATTGCGCAATATACAACTGACTTGATAGGAAAAGGAAACACGCAGAAACTTTGAGTACCCCTTAGAAGCCACCGACCAGTTAGAAAGACATTAAACCTTACCCCCATCTTCCTCAGTAACTATAGTCTACAAAGCAATCTAGTAGCTATTAGGACAAGGAGGTGGTGGAGGACGAAGAGGAGGTAGAAGTCGCGAGGGCGCTTGTGGAGGGTTGAGCATATGAATTGCACGGTTGGGCTCTGGAGAACTAGGCGGCAACCACCGCCGCAGCCGACCTCCTTTGCGAGTTGCTTCTGCCGTGTTAATAAGTCTACTTCTCGTTAAGTCCAAGTGTTCATGATCAACCTCTTCCAAAGCCAGCGCAACTACAGCACTGGTTCCCATGAATTTCCTACTATCATTACTCATTGTTGTTACCAGTAGAGAAGTTAACATGCCCAGAAGCAAGCATTGACGCACAGCTTCAAACCTAAAAGCCATATTGATCTTGTGCTCTCTGTCAGAACCCAAGTTGTTGGGATATGTATCTATATCTATCTTTTGTTATATGTATATATAGTTGATTTCTAGGGTGACTCGGCCCACCGACGCTTGATTGGAGGTAGGATGACTTTGATTTCCCATATTTGTTAAACTTCTGAAGCATATGATTCTAAATTATCTTCGTATATTTCTGGCAAGGAATCATTCAAGAGGTGATGTACAGAAACGTTATTAAGGCAGTTGGTGGGAGAGAGACATCAATCACGCGGTTGCAATGTAGTCAACAAAGTCTAGTCGGTGTATAACATAGCTATCAAGGCTCGTTTGGCCTTCTACATGGCACATCCATATATCCTAGGAAAAGAAAATATATCAGAAGCTTTTTTTAAATTTTTTTTAACTATATATATATATATATATATATTTAACGACACTTGTCATCAGTTGATTATTACGAATCTCTGTCCCATGCGAAGAACAATTTGAACCACAAAGCCTACTTTTGATTTGGGTAAAAGTACTGCGTGTTTGGATTGGATTATTACCATTCTTATTAGTTACCTAACGCTTCAAGAAACTTTTGACATGTTCGCTACTGTCAGATATTGACCTATACACGTAATTAATTTCATAATTTTACGAGAAATGTAACTTGGTTTGCCCATATTCAATAGGTTAATGTATTAATGGGTTCATAAAAATATATATGCAAAAGCTAATGGATATATGGATGTGCATAGGATATTGAAATATATGAATTTAGTTGTACAGGTATGTTAAGATTCATACATAGATATATTTTCTTTTCCTAGGTTGGATCCTATTGGCCTATAGGCCAAGACGGGGTATATTGGACTTTGCAGGTTGTTGGAGATTAATTATCCTAACTTGATTTAGGCAATTAGCTAAATAAATATTACAACGTAAACATTAAACGTGCTTATTAAACACAACTAAGTAGTGGTTTAGTTCAATGTCCTAGTCCACAATATAACATGGCCCAGATTAAGATTTTTCAAATACCTATCTTGGTCGACTTGTTGGGTGTAGATCAAACCGTTACAAGATCACTTTTATATGCAAGGTAGACCATCAAACAATGTCCTTGTGCACGCTACCAATCCTTTTAAAACTTTGGACAAACCATCATAAGTAACTTTTCTTACGGGTGTGAGTCAAACCATTACAAAACCTCTAAATCTTTAATGTGAAGCACACCCAATTATACTCGTTGTCAATCTTATAAATTATATGAAGTAAAGCTTATAAGACCAATTAAAAAAATTTCTACATATGCTCAATTTTAATATATGAGTTTATCCATTATGTTATGGAGGAAGGATACCTTTGCTTTCATTGAAGAAAACATAAAATGAAGCTCACAATCTAAGAAACATAAAGCTTTTGTCACAAACACTTTTAATTAAGAGATATCAATTTTATGATTAAGCTAAAATGTATTTCTCTTGAGGTTCTCGTGTGACGATGGGATTGCAGAGTAATGATGAGGAAAGTGACACAAGGACAACACTGAAGCCTAGCACCGACTCGAGATGTTAGGTAAATGACAACATGTTTGTCCTAGGGAGTTAGTTTTTTGGCCTAGTGGGCACATCAAAATGGCCAACGTTTCGATACAATGCACAAAAAGAGACAAAAATGAGTTTTTTACTTGGGTGGAACTCGATTTGTCTCGGGATCCCAAATACATTTGTCTCTTGGCAATTCGGGTGTGGGGACTACCTACCCCCATATTTCATGCAACCGCTGCTGATAACCATTTGTCTTCTACACCATAACATAGGAAACAACCCAACAGAAACACAGATAACGCAAAATTAGGTTTACAAAATTTCCAAACTAGGGCCATCGCTTCCATCAGCTGTGCGAAACCCTCTCCATACCAGCCTCCCCTACGTTTGGACAGAGCCACCCCAGGATCAAGAGTAATGACGATGGTCACCAAATGGGTGAGAAAACAATCACCAAGAGGAAGCAACCTCGACGTGGGTTATCCAACCCAAGTTAACCTTTATCTTTCCTAGGCCTACCGCCACACTTCTGGTAGCTAGCAAAGGAGCACTCTAGGACCTCTTTGGGCCCCTAGGTGGGCACTACGTGTAACACCCCTAACCCCTGAGACTTTCAATTTAGACTTACCTACAGGGCGGGCTAGACCAATGTTACTTTACAAGTACACAACTTGACTTTCAATTTCAATAATTTCATGCCTTCATGGTATTCAAGAGTACATAACTCAAATTTAATAAGACAATAATATAAGAGATAAAAGAAATTCATAAATATTATTAATTTAACAAAGTTGAGTACATAACTTAATCTTAAAGGGAAACTATTACAGCGAAAAATTCAAAACTTAGGCAACATGCCCTATACAGAAATAAGAAACTTTTTAAATAAAAAGTAGCTTAACTAATATTCATGTTCTTCATGTAAGTCAAATTCCTGAAAAATATGAGTGAAATGGGTGAGCACATAGCCTAGTGGATCTTTTTCAAACCACCGAATTACTAATTTAGATTAATAACACATTCAAATTCAAACACTTGTAAATCATTAGTTGTTTCGAACAATATTTTGTTTACAGTTGTAAATTTGACTAAAAGGATTTCAAAGCCCTTGATGTTCTTTATCAAAATACCTCCCTTAAGTGAAAAGACATTTTTTATGCCAAGTTTCAATGGACTTAGGGCCTAACCCAAATTTCAAGTATTTTGGGACATCACCCATGCGAACTAATCACATTTAAAGAACACCCACAATGAGCCTCATGTTCACTATAACAGTACGTAGTTCTTAATCTCAACATCCTTCATTAATTTCACAATCATGAATCATAAAATAAAACTCATGAAAGATAAATAAAAATAAACATGTTGAACTCATAAATATTCTAAACATGAAAGCAACACTTCGTATGCATCATGTTTTAAACCTAGACATGTATAACCTAAGCATGACATGGTTTTATGATCAATTATTATGACATACATACAAATTTGGATTTTAAACCAAAATATGCATACTAAAATGAAATTAAATATGTATGAACATGGTATTAAACTAAACATGTAAAATAGGTATTTGAGAAGTCACTTCCATCTTAATAGTAGATTCTCTTGAATCCTTGCGGTATTATTTCAACTTGTTTCGAGTTTTCGACTATCAGTCTTCAAGATCTACGTTTTAAAAATGTGATTTTAATAACTATCCATGAATAGTACCTATGTACAATACCGTATAGATGAACAATACCGTATATAGGAACAATACATATTTGTGAATAGTACCAAATAGTAATAGTGAACAGTGCCTCGTGAATAGTAAACAACATATACGTGAAAAGTAATATGTATTGAAATGAATAACGATATCTCTAATATTAAATAGAGATTTAACAGAGTTATTATACTTGTTTTACTTTGTAGAGCCCTCCGGTTGCTCCAAAAGAGGTGCCTAGAAGTAGATTTCACTACTGTTATGTAGAAACTGGGGTTTTCCCCTTTCTACTACTATATTCACTATCTAGAACAGCCAAAGAACAAGAGAAGAAAGGAGGTTAAGCAAAGAAATTATTTCTTTCTTACTGGAATGAATTTTCAGAAATTGGGGGGGGGGGGGGGGGGGAAATAAATTTTTTGGCACAAAACAAAAAAAAAGAACAGTAGGGAATAGTGTGTTATTGTAGCTACCCAAACCATCGGAAGTTATTTTGTCTGCCGACAAAATAGTACCTGCTACAGTACATATGCTACAGTATCGTATTTTTGAACAGTATTTTTTTTACTCGAATTTCACGTATTACACTACATGAAGCCATGTTAAAGAAGAGTTGAATCTCAACAACAGATGGTCCCACCCTGACAAATGAGGATCTGTGCTTGGAATTGTTGGGGAGTGGGGAACCCCCACACATTTAGGCCTTGCAAGGATTTGTGCATAGTCATTCCCTGGATGTTCTCTTCATTTTCGAAACAAAAAATAAACAAGATCGGATGGAGAAGTTGAGACTCAAGCTTAGGTTCTGGGGAGAGCTATTAGTGGAGCCTAAAGATATTGGAGGAGGTCTTAGTGTTTACTGGAAGAAGAGGCATCTTGTTTTAGTGGTATTATATGCAAATCTTTTCATGGAAGTTCTAGTGGAGGATCCTCAAGGAAAAGTGAAATGGCGGGCCATAAGGTTCATGCTAGCACAAATTCCACACAAAAAAGGGGCAATGGTAGCTCCTATCCCAACGAGTGAAATCATCTACTAAACTGGTGGTACTTTTGGGAGATTTCAATGCAATCCTAGATGGATCAGAGAAACGAGGGGTTTTTCCATGGGACGTTTCTGAGGCCTATGAATTTTGAGATTTTCTAAACCAAACGGAGTTGGTTGATCTTGGCTGCAGAGGTTCCCGATTTACTTAGAATAACAAAAGATAAGGGTCATAATTTGATATTCGAATAGCTAGACAGAAGTCTGGGTACGACAGAATGGATGGAGCTATTCCCAAATGTTGTCACAAGTGTTCTACCCACCTTGGGGTTAGATCACCTGCCAATCCTTATATATACTTGTAACAACCTGGGCCCATCGTGACGATTTTGTCCCTACCTTAGCCATCACCGACTGGGTGTAGGGTTTTGATCTTGGCAAGACTTGAACCTGAGTATCCCAAAAGCGCTTGACATAATGAAACACCCTTGAATGCACATTTAGCCTAGGAATTCCCTTAGAGTCGGACCGATGTGAGATATTACAGTCCACCCCCTTTGGGAGTGAAATTATTGGAGTCACAGGAAAACAACAAATGCAGTGAAACAACAAGCTAAAAGAGCGAGTAGGTGACACACAATATGATAACGCAGTTCGGTGCCAACCACCTATGTCTGCGGGGCCTCGCCCAGTTCAAGAATCCACTATAAGAAAAGCAGATATACAACCACACAGTGAGTACACGACACTAATCTTTAGAGAAGTGGCTTTACAGAAAAACAACAACTACTCCTAAAACACACCAATTTTCAGCAATCTTCAACAGAGCCTACTGTGATTGCTGGAATAGAGCATAGTTGTTTCACTCGATCACTCACACACAAATAGTCAATAACAATCAATATTCATAACAATGAATGGACAACATCAAACGGTGCTTGAGTGATGATTTCTGGCTTCAGACAAGGTCGAGATTAAATAGACAGTGGAGAGCAATCTTTCCGCTAGAGAAGCAGATTCTGGAAAATCTTTCTGGGCAGATTGTCTATAATCTGTTGCTTCTTCTATTGCGACAGTTTCGTTGAAATCCAGAGACCTTTCCAGAACAAAGGCAGATTGTGAAAAGCTTCCATATGCTGAAAATCCTTTTGATTAGAGAAGAATGAGATCACAATACTCGACCTGTTTGAGAAGGAGAACATTCCTAGTTTTCTAGATTCAGAAAAAAAAATAGGCGAAGGAATATTTCTGAAAACATGAAAACACAATCTTAAAGAATGAGGAAATGTGGTCGTTAAACCAAGAGGATTTTTCAAAACAGAATGAGCTGTTATTAACGATCAGAAATCTTAGCAACATGGAAAGAATTCAATTGCCAAAACGGATCCATTAATGAATACAGAAGGAAACTGAAATCATTCGATTGCCAAAATAGATTAATGAATAAAGAAGGAAATTGAAATCATTTGATTGCCAAAACAGATTAATGAATAAAGAAGGAAACCAAAATCATAAAATATGACGGACCGTTAAGCTGAGATCCTATTATCAAATAAAACAAGAAAGAAATCCTGAGATCCTGTTACCAAACAAATCCATTCCTGTAAATGAATCTGGAATGAGATAAACGCGGGACAGTAGAAACTAATTTGCACCAAACATTGCCAATTAAGTAGAATCCTAACAATCTCCCCCTTGGCATTGTTTGGTGCAAAACCATTAACGCATAGCAGAGTAAAATGCAGATTATAGGAGATGGAAAAAGAATGAAAATTGCATTAACAGAAAATTGCATTAATAGGAACAGATTGACCGTCATAACAGTCTACACAGCAAAATAACAAACGAACTGACTAACTAACACAGCAACAGAAAAAACATAACAAACGAACTGACTAACTAACTATGCTCTTTCTATAACGAATTATTCTATTCCTAAAACCATAACTCTGCTATCCTATTGCAACCCCAAACACTTCTCCCCCTTTTTGCCCAACCAATGCAAAGTTAAGCATCATCTTCAAGCTGTTGCAAGATGGAGGGAATGTGATGTTGTTCAGCGGAGAGGAATGCAAGACGAGCCCTTAAGTAGCCAATGTAACTCTACTGATCTGAGAGATTGGCAGGGGCATCTGCTGAGGAGGCCGTGTGAGTGGCAGTGGGCCACTCCCCCTCAATGTCAAGCGTATGGGATCCTCCAAAAGCCTTCCGTAGAATGCGAAGCTCCCCCTAAAATGGTGTCCGGTTAGTATGAGGAATCTGCACTTTATACTTGGAGACAAGATAGGCAATGATCGTGCAGGGTAGGAGCAATTTGTTGTAGCTCGAGGAGGACTCATCCTTCTTGACAATGGAATCAAACATGATTTGTCCCATGTTGATTGGATGACCCATGTTGATCGCATAGAAGAGAATTGCATGATCATGAAAGATAGTGGACCCATGGGTGGATGGCATCCAAATAGAGGTGGACAATCGAGACAGCAAGAAGTGTTTGGCTGTCAGAGAGAAAACTTTGATTCCTTCAGCTCCGAACCAAGTAGACTCGGGATTACCTGTCTAGGGCTAATAGATGAAGAGGATCACAGACAACTTCAGGAAATCTGAAGAAGTCATTAAGGTCAACAGGAGAAAAAGACACAACTCTCCCCCTCACATAGTTAGTATGGAACCAAGACGAAGAGGGATCAATGATAGCTGGTGAGAGGTTTGCATAGAATTCCTTGACCAAAGATGGGGAGAAGAAACTGTGGCAAGTTACAGATTTAAGAAGACGTTGTTCTTCCAACAAGAAAACTAAACCTGATTTAGCAAAATTAGGTTTATGAATATTGTGTTCTACAAGAAATGTCTTATAACGCAATTGGGACCAAGATGCCTTTCTGGATAGGTCAAAAAATAGAGGAGATTTTGCATCTTTGGCAAGGATGGGAGCTAGCCGAACTGGAAGGGATGGTTGAAATGAAGAGGAAGCATGAGGGTTAGGACGTTTTTTTGCTAGCCAAGGTCTTGAAACGCCTAACTCTAGGAAGTTGAGATGCTGGGGCAGCAGGCGGAACAGGGTTCCTCTATTCAAGTTGAGGTTCTGGTGGTGCAGGGATGGTGGAGTCAGGTGCCAGAGGACAAGAAGATGGTGCAGCGGGAGGAACCGACTTACCGGAAGAGGTTGCTGGTGGATCACGGACATGAGCCTGTGACATCTTCGTAAGAACCTCGGCCAAGGGAATCTCGTCCTCAGAGGAGTCTTATTCAATGTCCACTAGAACCGGTCGAACAGATTTTCGAGCCATTGTCTTAAACCATCCTCGTTTTGGAGCGAATTCATCGGAGAAACGAGTCGGAAGAGCAGAGGGACGGCCAAATTTGGACTAAGAGAACACCATGACTGAAGAAGGATTGAGAGCGAGATGGAAACCAGAAAGGATTTGCAGGGTATTTGTAGCTGTGCGAACAGGAGACCGAGTAGTCAATCGAAGATGGAGCGCTTGTGATGCCCTAGGTTGGAAAAGACCAACAGATTGAGTAGCCGACCAGAATTGAATGGGGAAGAGGAGAGAATGTTGAGTGTTGAACCCATTAAATACAGGAACCCAGAAAACAAGAAAAACAAAACAAAAAAAACGAGAAGAGAAAAAGAAAAAAAAAGAAAAAAAATTGTCCACTTAAGGAAACTGTTTGATGTAGATTCCAAGTGATGCTCTTAAATTTTCAAATCTAACTGCATCAAGAGGTTTTGTAAAAATGTCTGCTAACTGATTTTCAGTTATCACATGCTGAAGAGTAACAGTGTTATCTTCAACCAGTTCTCTAATAAAGTGATGCTTAATGTCAATATGTTTGGTACGAGAATGTTGGATAGAATTTTTGGAAAATTCAATTGCACTCTTATTATCACAATATAGTGTCATGGTCGTATTCTTAATTTGTTGGTCTTATTATTAATCTGTTGCTCATCAAGGGAGACAACCAGAAATATTCCTCGCATCTGTTTCATCAAAAGAAGTTGTGCGCAACAACTTCCTGCTGCTATATATTCAGTTTCAACAGTAGACAGAGAGATGTTATTATGTTTTTTGCTCATCCATGCAACAAGATTGTTTCCTATGTAAAAACATCCTCCGGATGTGCTTTTTCTGTCATCAATATTTCTAGCCCAATCGGCGTCACTAAAGCCAACAAGATTGAAATTACTGTCTCTAGACATCCAAATTTCATAATCAGTAGTACCACTAACATATCTTATTATTCGTTTAACTTCGGTTAAGTGTGATTCCTTAGGGGCAGCTTGATAATGCGCACATACTCCTACGCTATAACTTAAATCAGGACGGCTAGCAGTAAGATATAGTAGACTTCCTATCATGCTTCTATAAAGACTTTGATCAAGTTCCTTTCCAGTGATGTTTTGGTAGTTTCTAGTACTAGTACTCATAGGTGTCCTCATGTGCCTAGCATTGTCTAAACCAAACTTTTTGACTAAGTTATGAGCATACTTGGTTTGAGATACAAACGTACCGTCATTGCTTTGCTTAATTTGAAGTCCAAGAAAGTAGTTTAATTCTCCAATCATGCTCATTTCAAATTCATCTTTCATCAACTCAGTTGTTAGAAAGTTTCAAGGATGTGGCCCCAAAAACAATATCATCAACATAAATTTGTGCAATAACAAGATGACTATTTGTAGCTTTAAGAAATAGGGTTTTATCAACTGTACCTCGACTGTAACCATTATTGATGAGAAAGCTTGTGAGTCTTTCGTACCAGTCACGTGGTGCTTGTTTGAGACCATAAAGGGCCTTTCTCAGTTTGAACACATAATCAGGATGATGGCTATCCTCAAACCCTTTGGGTTGTTCCACAAAGATTTCTTCATTAATATACCCATTCAAGAAGGTGCTTTTCACGTCCATTTGATGGAGTTTGAAGTTCATTGTACAAGCCACGACCAAGAGAATTCTAATGGACTCCAAGCGAGCTACGGGAGCAAATGTTTCATCAAAATCTATTCCTTCAACTTGGGTGTATCCTTGGGCCACAAGGCGTGCTTTGTTCCTAGTGATATTCCCATGTTCATCAGTTTTGTTCTTAAAGATCAATTTGGTTCCATTGATGTTCACATCTGGTGGTCTTGGAACTAATTCCCAGACTTGGTTCCTTTCAAATTGTTCTAATTCTTCTTGCATAGCCTCAATCCAATTTGCATCCAAAAGAGCTTCTTTTACATTTTTAGGTTTATTTGTTGAGGTGAAGCAAGAGAATCTCACCATTTCTTTGTAATTCTTGCGATGAATATTTCTGGGTTGTCTCCCTTGATGAAGATCCCCAATCATCAGTTTAGCAGGGTAATTCAGTTGAACTCTGGATGAAGGCTCTTTGGACAGATCTGTTTCTGGGTTTTCTGGGTTGACTGTCGTGCCCTCTGTGTCACAGACTGTTGCGACAGTTGGGCTGTGAGTTTCTTCAGAATTTTCAGAATCACTTTCTTGCTGAGGCTCATCTTCTAAAGGTGTTTCATCAGCTTTTTCTTCCTTCTTATAGTCACAGACGGTGACATTAATGGATTCAATCACACATTGTGTGCGATTGTTGTAAACTCGATGTGCTCTGCTGTTAGTTGCATACCCAAGGAAGATTCCTTCGTCGCTTTTTGCATCAAATTTTCTAAGTTGATCCCTGTCATTAAGAATGTAACAGATGCTGCCAATGATATGAAAGTAACTTACATTGGGTTTTCTCCCTTTCCATATTTCATATGGCGTTTGTTCTGTTCCTAGACGTAGGTACACTCTATTGATTGTATAAACAACTGTGTTTACTGCTTTTGCCCAAAACTTTGGAGGAAGACTTGCTGCTTGAAGCATCACCCGTGTCATTTCTTGAATATTGTGATTCTTTCTTTCAACAACCCCATTCTGTTGAGGAGTTTTTGGTGCAAAAAATTTGTGAGTGATACCCATTTCATTACACAGATTTGCGAAATGTTGATTCTCGAATTCCCTTCCATGGTCACTTCTTATCTTTTTTATTTTGATCCCTTTTTCTGTTTGCAATCTCGTACATAGGTTTTTGAAGTTGATGAATGTATCTGATTTTTCCCTGAGAAAAGTAACCCATGTGAATCGTGAAAAATCATCAACACAAACGTATACATACCTTTTACGCCTAAAATTTTTAGTTTGCATTGGCCCGAATAAATCCATGTGAAGAAGTTCAAGAATTCTAGAGGTGGTAATGAACTGGATAGATGAGTGTTTAGTCCTTTTCTGTTTACCCAGCTGACATGGACCACAAACAACAATTTGATCTGTATTTAACTTGGTAATCCTCAGACGGCATCCATTTTGCTGATATTCTTGAGAGTTTGGAAATTGATGTGTCCAAGCTTTTGATGCCAGATTTCCATAGTGTTCAGAACTGAGTTGTGACATTGATTTAGAAGCGTCATGATAGATCTTTCAACTTGATAAGAGTTATCAGAAGTTATGGTTCCCTTCATGTAAGTATTTCCTGAACTGGTTGTGATGATACATCTGTCTTTGGAGAAGTTAATTGAAAGATCGTCATCACAAAGTTGACTGATACTGATCAGATTTGCTTTAAGTCCCTCCATGAATAGTACATCCTTCAGCTTACGAAGGCCAACAACATTTAATGTTCCCTTTCCGATGACCTTCCCTTTTTCTCCATCACCGAAAGTCACATGACCATCTTTACCTGCACAGAAGGAAGTTAAGAATTGTCTATTACCTGTCATATGCTTTGAGCATCCACTGTCAAGATACCATGATTCATTTGAGCATGCAGACAAAGCCGTATGAGCAACCAACGCAATGTTTTGAGATTTTGGTATCCATTTCTGAGTGGTTTTTGAACTTGTTCTTCTATTGTGAAGACAAGTCTGCTGAAGTTTGTGACACTGTCTCCACTTGTGTCCTCTTCTGCCGCAGAAAAAATAGATTGCCTTCTGTGTCCTATTTGTGGTGAAGGAAGGACAGTAACGTGATTTTGGACTTAAACTCGATTTTGGATTGGTTTGATTCCTTTGATCATCTTTGTATCCAATACCTCTTTTATCATTGGAACTTTGTCTGTGCTCAAGTATTTCTGTCAGTTTAGCTTTTCTTGAGTTTAGACGTTGAAGAGTTTGATCAGTAGCTGCAAGTTTGGTTGATAGTTCTTTGATTTTCTTGTCTTTTTCTTTGATAACTTCTTCCTGTGTATTAACTGAAGTTTTCAATGCAAGGACCTGCTCTTGTAAGTTTTTGATCTGCGAGTTTCCCTGCAACCATTTGTTATACATCAGTTCATATGTGTTGCGAAAGTCCTCAAAACTTACCTCATCTTCACTCTCAGACTCAGTGGACATGGTGGTTGTAAGGTTTACAGAGGGTGAACGAGAGACAGGTGCTGCAAAAGCTATGAATTTGTTTGAAGATGAATCTCCTTCATCCTGATTAGTTCAGAATCATCGCTCCATGTAGCATTAATAGACTTCTTCTTGAGAGTATTAGCACATTCAGCCTGAATGTGTCCTATTCCCCCACATTCATGGCACTTGATATTTTTGAAACGATCTTTGGTAAATCTTCTGTTGTCAGTCCTGGTTTTTGAGGATACATTCTGTTTCCTGTATTTTTTGAGAAATTTATTGAAATTTCTGGTGATGAAGGCAAACTCATCTTCCATTGTGAGAGGACTAACTTCTGCCTGTAAAGCAATACCTTTGTCAGCCTTTTGGATTGGAAGACTCATCTCATAAGTTTGCAAAGATCCCATAAGTTCGTCCAATCGTATTTTTGTGAGATCTTTTGCTTCTTCAATTGCTGCTACCTTGGTTGCAAACTTAGGTGGAAGAGACCTCAAAACTTTTCTTACTAGTTTTTCATCGGAGTATCTTTCTCCTAGGAAGAAGCCTTGATTTGCAATATCATGCAACTTGCTGTTAAGACTGGATATGCTTTCATGATCTTCCATTTTTAAAAGTTCAAACTGTGAGGTTAGCAATTGAAGTTTTGAGATGCGAACAACATTTGTACCTTCATATGTAGTCTCTAAGGTTTCCCATGCTTCTTTTGCAGATTCACATGTTGCAATAAGTTTGAACTGATCAATATCAACTGCATTGAAAATAGAGTTGAGTGCCTTAGAGTTGGCTTGCTGCAGTTTATTGTCTTCTTCAGACCATTCGGATTTTGGTTTGATGACAGAACTGCGATCTAATACAAGAGGAGACTAACTATCTTCAATAGCTCTCCAAGCCAGCTCGTCAAGGGATTGGATGAAGATACGCATCTTAGTCTTCCAGTAAGTGTAATTACTTTCATCAAGAAGTGAAGGTCTAGAGATCAATAATCCTTCTTTGAGATGGTGTTTTTCGTTGGGGATGTGACTCATTTTGTCCTTCGGATCTCACCTGCCTGATTAAGGGCTTTTGAACAAAAGGTGAACCGCTCTGATACCAATTGAAATTATTTGAGTCACAGGAAAACAACAAATGCAGTGAAAAAACAAGCTAAAAGAGCGAGTAGGTGACACACAATATGATAACGCAGTTCGGTGCCAACCACTTACGTCTGCGGGGCCTCGCCCAGTTTAAGAATCCACTATAAGAAAAGCAGATATACAACCACAAAGTGAACACACGACACTAAACTTTAGAGAAGTAGCTTTACAGAAAAACAACAGCTACTCCTAAAACACACCAATTTTCAACAATCTTCAACAGAGACTATTGTGATTGCTGGAACAAAGCACAGTTGTTTCACTCCATCACTCACACAAAAACAGTCAATAACAATCAATATTCTTAACAATGAATGGACAACATCAAACGGTGCTTGAGTGATGATTTCTGGCTTCAGACAAGGTCGGGATTAAATAAACAACAGAGAGCAATCTTTCCGTTAGAGAAACAGATTCTGAAAAATCTTTTTGGGCAGACTGTCTAGTAATCTATTGCTTCTTCTGTTGCGACAGTCTTGCTGAAATCCAGAGACCTTTCCAAAATAGAGGCATATTGTGAAAAGCTTCCATATGCTGAAAATCCTTTTGATTTGAGAAGAATGAGATCACAATGCTCGACCTATTTGAAAAGGAAAACATTCCTAGTTTTCTAGATTCAGAAAAAAAAAAGCGAAGGAATGTTTTTGAAAATATGAAAACACAATCTTAAAGAATGAGGAAATGTAGCCGTTAAACCAAGAAGATTTTTTAAAACAGAATGAGCTATTATTAACGATCAGAAATCTTAGTAACATGGAAAGAATTCGATTGCCAAAACAGATCCATTAATGAATACAAAAGGAAACAGAAATAATTCAATTGCCAAAATAGATTAATGAATAAAGAAGGAAACTAAAATCATTCGATTGCCAAAACAGATTAATGAATAAAGAAGGAAAATGAAATCATAAAATCTGACAGACTGTTAAGCTGAGATCCTGTTATCAAATAAAACAGGAAAGAAATCCTGAGATCCTGTTACCAAAGAAATCCATTCCTATAAACGAATCTGGAACGAGATAAATGCGGAACAGTAGACACTGATTTGCACCAAACATTGCCAATTAAGTAGAATCCTAACAGGGAGCAATCTCATCCTCGAGATTCGCACATCTGGTACACATAGAGTGGCTCTTAGATGATAAAGTGTTTCTGAGGATCAGTCCTCGAAAGTGAATTAAACTATTTGGGATCAAAGGAAAACTAACACCTAGATTCATGGGACCCTTCGAGATACTCAGGAAAATCGGCGAATGTGCCTACGAGTTAGACCTTCTAAATCAAATGTTCTCAATTCACAACGTATTTCACATATCAATGCTAAGGAAATACGAACCAAATCCCTCTTACATAATCCATTGGAAAGAAGTGGACATCCAAAATGATACCACATATGAAGAAGCGGCGGTTAGGATTCTAGATCGCAAGGTATAGAGCTTGAGAACAAAAGATATTCCCTTAGTCAAAGTCCTCTAAAAACACCATGGAATAAAAGAAGCTACTTGGAAGTTGGAAAATGAAATATAGAATAAGTATCCAAAACTTTTCACTAGAAACGCTTGATCAAATGACATTCAAGTAGCCTAGTGATAGATTTTGAGGACGAAATCCCTTTTAAGGAGGATAGAATGAAATACGTCTATTACTTTTTGTAAATATATGTATGCATATACAATTTAATTGGTATAGACACACGTATATATTAATTGGTGAATATATATATATATATATATATATATATATATATATATGCATTCCTTGCAAGGGTATGGGATCTCGACCTATCATATGCATTCCTTGCAAGGGTAAAGAGAGCTTGAATTTGATGCTTCTAAACTTGCCTTATCTGAATCAAGTTTTTCTTCTTCTTCTTCTTCTTCTTCTTCTTCTTCTTCTTCTTCTTCTTCTTCTTCTTCTT
>JAJIYU010009151.1:0-17320 GCA_030144865.1 Tinospora cordifolia | reverse complement strand
TATATATATATATATATATATATATATATGTATGTATGTATGTATGTATGTATGTATGTATGTATGTATGTATGTATGTATGTATGTATGTATGTGCAATTTTTTTAATACTATATATTGCTATTAACTAACCTTACTATATGTTTAGTAATAATATATTAATACATATATCAATATATATATATATATACTTCTACACCAATAAATAAATCATTTAATTGCATATGTCTACATTAATCACTTCAAAAATATATATATGCACCAATTAATATATATCAATCAAATGTCACATATATAGATACCAATTAATATATATTCATGTGTCTATACTAATTAAATCGTATATGCATACATATGTATAATAATTGGGGTATTACATAATGCATAATCATAAGGATTGAGAACAAACCCTAATGAGAAAGTATAGAGGTAAACTTGGAAAAGTAAACTCGTGAAGACTGCTTGAACATATATAACCTTATGGAGATGACAAACGTTTCTTGATAGAACATCAAAACCTTGGGAAGGTTATAAATATAATTTTCCAATCGATTTCCCATTAAGAATATCGTTTGAAATATCTTCCACTATGAATGACAAATAAAACAAGAAAAGTGGTAAGGCAAGGAACTCGAGTAAAACGTTTCTTGAAGTTAATGTGATATTCCTCCATGAATCCTTGAGTACCAAATTGAGTTTTACTTCCTATTACAATCTTACTAGAAAGTAAATTACTTAGATACTAGGTTAGAATGCCTTGCATTGCTAGAAATTCTTCAGCAAGCTTTTTGTCAAAGGGGGTCAAATCTGACCTTTTGATAATTGTGGGCTCATGCAAGGTAATAAAAGCAAAGAAACAATGGTAGTTTCTATGATGAGATGGAATAGATCTTATGCAGTTAGAGTAACAAATGTTAGAGAGGATGGTAAACTTAAAAGACATGGATGCAATTGTTGAATCAGTAAAAGATGCAGGCAAATTGGATTTGGTTATCGAAGAAAGGTATGTTGAGCTTGTTTCACCTACATTAGGAAAGAGATCTAGAAACAGATTAAATTATGGAGTAACAAGTAGGTTGTGGGGATAATGGTAAAATAGAAGTAAATAACCTATGTTCACAAAACTACATATGCCTAAATATATAAAGCCTTTTAGTTATAAGATTATAATAATGATAACCCTTATTATGTTTAATATCATATCCAAGGAATCAACAAAGATGCGAGTGAGGCCTAGAGTGCTTATGTGAAGGAAGCAAGGAACATGCACTATGAAAGACTTCAAACATTGAGTAGTTAGGTGTTTCCCAATACATAACTTCATAGGGAATGTGACTAGATATAATGTGAAATGAAACTTGATTAATAGTGTAGATGACGGTGAGTGTAGCTTTCCCCCACGAATAACTTAGCTAAACTAGTTGAAAGAAAAAGGAATTGCACAATATCCAAAATGTGCTCAGTTGGTAAGACTATTTTGTTGAGAGATGTATAGCATGAATGATGAGATAGAACCCATATATGTAATGTTTTAACAAAGGAAATAAAAGTGTACTCCTCTCAAATTGAATTTGAATCATCTTTTGAAAATCACATAAAATATCAAGTAACTCAAAATGTTCTCTTAAAAGATACAACCAAATATATTATGAGAAATTGTCAATGAATAACACAAAATATTGAGATCCTCCTTTAGTAGGGAGTAGGTCCCAAATATTTGAGTGGATAAGATCAAAATGGATGGACAAAAAGGAATCATTTTTATTATATGGCAATACACTTGCTTACTTCATTAATAATAAATGTTATCAAAATGGTTAAAATTAACTTGTCCCACACAATTAGCATAAGTCAAAAATTTATTGTAAGACAAAGACATATAATCTAAACAAGAGTGTTATAAACTAGATACAGGGCAAATTCTACAATTGAAAAACTAGAGTTGGGTACATTAAAAAAAAAAAAGTAAGCTCCAAAAGACAACCAGTTTTACACCTCGTCAAACTATTTGTCTTGTCTTTTGATACATGACACCCCTTATCAAAATAGGTAAAGGCAAAACCATTATGAACAAGTTAACCAACAAGATAAAATTGAACAATAACACATATATAAAGAGTGTGCTAGAGAGAAAGATTTTGTATAGATATAATGCCAACATAATTAAAAGGCATACTAGATCCATTAATAGTATAAACAACAAAGATTTGTGGAGTGTATTTATCAGGTGAAACTAAAGAAACCATCAAAAATCGTGTAATTCAACAACTGAAATCAATAAACCAAGAAAGGATTTTACCTGATTGGACAAAAAGAGCAATGAGTGTTCTAGATAGAACTTGATGAGCAAGGACCTTTTGACCAATCATAATAAGAAATGATGTAAGTACCTTGGATGTGCTTAGTGCATATAAAACTATCAAAGCTACAATAACTCGATGATTATTGCTAATTTTAGCTTGATTACAACAACTTGATGATTGTTGTTGATTTTAGCTTGATCATTGATCATTCTCCTATATTTTAAGCTACAATGCTCAAACAATCACACTTATAACATTATCCAATAAACTTAAGTTTACTTCCCTTAGATACTTTTGAAGACGCAACTGTAATCTCATGACGAGAGATAGGTGGTGGAATAGAATTTGTCACAACCCAATTAGTTGTCGAACCAAATTAGTGGCACGATGCGTCACTTCGTAGATTAACTCAGCAAGAACGTTTTTAAGTGTTGGAAGAAGAGTACGATAAAGCAAGGAGGCATGGGTATGTTTAAAATTATCACAAAAGCCCATCATAAGCTAAATATGCTGACGACCATGTTGATATAGCTTAAAAGCTTTTTAACATAAGTAACATGAATAATATTTAAATTAGCTTAAGAAAGTTGATCCTAAAGTCTACTTAGTCATGAGTCAAAATTCACAATGAATTGACTTGAGGCTTATTATAATCATTATACTTGAAATTTTGACTAACATTGAAGAGCTAAATTACCTTAGCAATTGTATCCATTAGCCAAAATTTTCTAAGCGAGTTAGACATTTAAAATTTTAGGAAAAAGTGTTTAAACAAAGGATAATAAACTAAGACAGGATTTTGTAATTAATGCTAAATGAAACCTAGGCCTCTCCTCAAGATTAGTAAAAGATTAATTGTCACCTTTTTGTTGGTTTTCTCTTTCCCTAATGCTACATTGACATTCTTCAATTAATAAAAAACTGCAGTGCCAAAATATTATATTTGGCTCTATCTAATACTTAATGAGATGAGTATGATAACAGTAACAAGGGGAAAGAATAGGGTTTATTGGAATAGTAAAGTAGCTTATATACCTATACATACAAAATACCTAAACTATCCATAAGTACGAAATACCTAAACTATCCATATAGTCTAATATCCCCCCTCAAACTCAAGGTGTGGGGGGAACAAGTAGCGAGAGTTTGCCAACAAGGAAGTAAAAACTCTGAGTAGAATGTAACTTGGTGAAAAGATTCGCCAAGCTATAAGGAAGAGGGCATAAATGGTAAAGTAATGGTGTCGTTTTACGAGCTATGATAAGTGAAATGACAATCAATCTCAATATGCTTTGTTTGTTCATGAAGCACTGAATTGTGAGCAATCCTAGTAGCGCTTTGATTATCACAATACATAAGAGTAGAAGAAGGAAAGGCAATTCCCATATCAAGAAGCAGGCAATGTTACCATATGATCTCTGCAGTAGTAGAATCCATAACACAAAATTTAGCTTCAGTGGAGGAATGACAAACAACAAATTGTTTTTTGCTTTTCCAAGAGACAAGAGAATATCCCGAGAAGATACAAAAGCCAATAACTGATCTGCGATCGGTAGGATCACTAGCCCAATCAGCATCAAAATAGGCATGAAGCTCCAACAAAGAGGAAGAGGGAAGTAACAAGCTTTGATAGAGAGTAACACGAGGATATCAAAGAATACGAAGAACAACACCCCAATGAGTGGTGGTAGGAGCACCAACAAGTTGACTAACAATATGGACAACATATGCAATATCTAGGCGAGTGATAGTTAAATAAACCAAGTTGCCAACAATAGTACAATAAAGAGAGGCGTCAAGTAATGGAGTACCATCTGTGGAGATATAACGAATATTCTACTCAATGGGAGTATCAACAATCCTAGTATCTGACATACGGGCACACACAATGATATCATCAGTATATTTAAAATGAGAAAGAAGATAGCCTTTGGGAGAATAGTCAACCTCAATGCCTAAGAAGTAATGAAAGAACCCGAGATCTTTCATCTCAAAATGATGAGTCAATGCTAATTTTAGGTTAGCAGTAGCAACTAATTGTCACCAGTGATAATCATGTCATCAACATACAAGAGCAAAAGGATTTGTCTTGCAGATGTAGAACACACAAACAAAGCAGAATATGAATCACTAGATGTAAAGCAAAAAGAGGCAATTACCGAAGAAAATTTTTCAAACCAAGCTCGAGGAGCTTGTTTTAGGTCATATAATGTTTTCTTGAGTTTACAGACATCCCCAGGATTATGAACAATGCCAAGAGGAGATGTCATATAAACTTCTTCTTTAAGATCATCATGTAAAAAGGCATTATTTACATCCATCTAAAAAAGAGGCCATTGATAAACAAAAGCAACAAGAAGAAGAGTACAAATAGTAGTCATCTTAGCAATTAGAGCAAATGTCTCCTCATAATCCATACCATCGTGTTGAGACAAACCCTAGCTTTGTAACAATCAATAAAACCATCAAACTTGGTTTTAATTTTATAAACCAAACGAGAACCAACTAGAGTTTTACCTAGAGGAAGTGGAACCAAATCCCAAGTTGTTGTCTTATCCAATGGAAAGAGTTCCTTAGTCAAAGCTTGTTGTCATAAAGGATCAAGAGCTACCTCCTTATACGAAAGGGGTTCATAGAAATGATGAATAGTGGCCAAAAGGGAGGTAAATGATTGTGAATAAAAGTTATATGATAAATTGGGCAACTGCGTGAACTTACGAAGACGTAGAGGATAGGAAGGAATCAGAGGATCAACAATCTCATCGGATGCTTAGGATGGCATATGCAGAGGGGTTGCACTAGGGGCAGTAGGGGTTGAAGAATCTGAGACCTTAGGTAATGAGCCATTTGCACTTACATGTGGTATGACATCCTACAAGATGAAGTAGTAAAGTGTCGAAAGAAGAGGTTATAGGAGAAGGCAATCCATTATGATTATCGAAAAATGGATCAATGTGAATAAAATCAAATGTGGAAACATTATGAAGAGGACAAAGCGAAAAAAAAGGATGTTCTTCAAGGAAGACAACATGACAAGAAACATATAACTTTTGTGTAGTAAGATCAAAACAATGATAACCTTTTTGTTTGTTTCTATAGCCAAGAAAAATATAGAGAGTTGAACATGAAGATATCGGTCAACATGAGGGCGTAGAACAAAGTAAACATATCCAAAAACTTGTAAAGAAGAATAATCTAAAACACATCCGTACAACTTCTCAAAAGGAGAGAGTCTAGAGGCTTGAGATTTTGGAATTTTATTTATGAGATAAATAGTAGTGAGGACTGCCTTGCCCCAAAACTCATTTGGAACATTGGCAGAAAGAAGGAGAAAATGAGCAGTTTCAACTATGTTGATGTGTATTCATTCAGCAACACCATTTTGTTGGGGAGTGTCAGTGCAAGATGACTGGTGTAGAGTCTCGTTGGAAGCAAGTAAATTGGAAAATTCAATATAAGTGTACTCCCCATCTAACTCAGAACGAAAGCACTTAATGGTAGTGGATTGCTATGTTTTAATTAAGGCTCAAAAGACAACATAGACGTTGAAAAAAGCAAAATAACATTTCATAAGATAAACCCAGCAATAACAAATATGATCGTCAATAAAAGAAACATAGTATTGAGAGCCCCCTTTGTAGATATAGGGGTAGGACCCCATACATCAAAATAAATTAAATCAAATGGAGCAAGAGAAACAAAGGCATTTTGATGAAAAGGTAGTGCAGTGAATTTAACTAATTTGCAACCACAACAAAAAAAAATATCATGAAACTTTTAATATCCTAATGATCCTTTGGATGCTAAAAATCCAAAACAAGGAGCAAAAATATATCCCAATCGAAAATGCCATAAATAAAAAAGAGAAGAATTGGAATGTAAATAAAAAGATGACAAATCAACACTAGAAGCAGCCACATCATGAACCTTCATGCTCTCCAAGGTATATAATCCCCCTTGCCTACAACCTGTCCCAATTAGTTTTTGAGAATGAAGATCTTGTACAGAACAAAAAGTAAGGTAAGAGTGAATAGAATAGCTGGAGTCACATAATTGACCAACAGAAATTAGATTTAACTTAAGATCAAAAATACAATAAACATTAGAAAGAGATAAGAAAGGCAAAACAACAAGACCAATATTGATTGATGGCATAGGAGTACCATTAGCAGTCGTAACAGATAATGATGGAGTTGAGGAAGACAAAGAAGTGAAAGAAGATGGGTCACATGACATATGATGTGAAGCACCAGAATAAAAAATCCACATAAACGAAGGCATACCTACTAATGACAAACCTAAAGTATAAGATGTAAACATGGCATGAGGTTGGACTACCAAAAAAACTTTTGAAACTGTTCAGCAAGAGCAACTATGTTGGGAGTTGGTGATGAAGATGCCCAGATGTAATAGTGCTTGTGTGCAAAGAGTGCGATCCACGTTGGTGATGCCGAGATGATTTTTGTAACAATTGAAGACATTAAGACTTGTAATAAATGTAACTTTTGCCTGCAAAAGTGACATTCATTAGTGTCAACCTTAACATATCATTTGTTGTGAGAAGAAGTGAAGGGTATTCGTGGAACTGCCAAAACAAAAGGTTCACCGAAAGAATTCGTTTACCTGTTTGAGACTTCAATCTAATCTCCTCAGGTAAAAATTCATTAACCACAGAATCAATTGAGAAGAGGGGAAGACGATGTAATATAATACCACAAAGACCTTCAAAATCATCTTGAAGGACTATCAAAATGTACAAAACGCTATTCTTCTCTACGAACAATATACAGAGCAAGAGCTTGAAGTTCACCAAATTCAGTAAGAGATATTTGATCCCAAAGATTTGACATAATATTATAAAACTCTTGGATATTCATACTACCTTGCTGAACTGCGTAAATATCGACTTCCAATTGATATTGTTTTGCAAAATTAGACTGCATATACAACCTCGCTAAGTAATCTCATATTCTTGAGCAATTTCAAATTTGGCTAGTTGTATACTAATAGTTTGCTCAACAAAGTTACTAGTCCAAGTGATAATTTTAAAATTATTAACATCCCAAACATCCATTAATTTTGTATATTTTTCATTAGTCGGATTGGTTGGGTGAGTATACGTACCAATAACATAACCCCATAGCTTTTTTCGTTTCAAAAAATTTTTTCATCATTTAAATCCAATAAGAATAATTTTGTCCATTCAATTGAACATTGATAGATTGGAGTGAATCATCTTTTTCACCAGTCATAGCTCCAATTAAAAAAAAAATGCAAGAGTAGAGATTACTAAAAAGAAATAGAACTTTTGCAAATTTTCTTTTGGGTGTTCGTTTTTGATATTTCACTTGGCGAGTGCAGCAGGAAAACCATCACACAGAAAAATCAGGACACAACTTCTGCAAATCTTGTTTTTAAAATGAAGCTGCTACACAAGAACAACAAATAGTAGCAAATCTCCAGCAACAAATAGAAGGCACAACAAACGATGAACAACAAGGCATAGTAGTAGAAATAGAGAGACGCAAGTGCAGATTTGGTGATGAGCAGTAGGAATAAGCAGTGTTGATCAACCAGTGAGCAACAAACACAGGCAGCAAACACGAGCAAATATATCATGGCAGCAGCATTAGATCTGAATTGCGAGCAGCAAAAGGCAACGATAGTAGATTATGGCATTGTTGCAAAGTTTTATTCCAGAAAAAAAAAAAACAAACTACTTTCAACCAGTTCCTTTGCTTTCTTTGCAACAGCAGCAGTGAACGAAGCGAACACTAAAGGTCTAACATGAAGTAGATATCGGCGAAGAGAAAGGAGCAAGAGAAGAAGGTTAAAGCTTTGGGTATCGAAGATGAAGAGAACTTCAAGTTCGCTTGCAATGGGTATTGATCTATGGTGCAAATAGGTAATTGATGATGGAGAAGAGAGGTTGCAATGGGTATCGATTTGGTGGCAGATGGTGAGAGCAAGAACAACACCAGTTGCTTCTGGTTTAGAATCAAAAAAGAACAATGGTAGCAAGATGCGTAACTGATAAGACATAGCAAGTTGGTAGAGCAAAGTAGAAGATGATAGAAAATTATCTATAGGATCACAATGAATCACAATAATATAAGTAAATAAATATACCTCCTATTATGTAAATGTCAATAGTGAAGAGAGAATCAACAGATCTTCAATCTTTTGATTTCCACTTGTGCAAGGCTTGATGGAGAGAAAAACTGTATGCACGAAATTTGGAACTTGGAACCTGCCTTGACTATTTATTTCTAAAAGTAAATTCAATTATTGAAGTTAGTTCTATCAACCAACTTCATAAGTTCTTAAATTTACTTTATCATTTTGTCTTTTTGATATTAGATAATAAATATTATAATTTATAATCAAACCAAATATATATATAAAAGAAACAAAGAAAGAAACAAGAACCATCAAACTAGCGGCTAGGAGCTGTGATAAGGTGCAGTCTACAATTTTCATTGGAGCCGAAGAGAAGCAATGGGTGGGGAGTTATGTTGCTAGACATCGCCACTTGCGAGTAAGTTCCTTCTTCCCTCTTTCGCTTTCACCTCCAAGACCCAAAGCTTTTCTTTTTGACATTCCATGCAGTTATGTTGGGATTTGGTTCAAAATCTATGATGATAGTTCTGTAGCATTATTAGAATCTGGTGGCTGTTGCAACCCCCAAGTTTGTTATCTACTACATCTTTTGAAGTTTCTCCCCTAATAACACAATGAGGAAATTATTCGTGGCCATCGGTAGGGGTCGCAAGCAGGGACAGCGCAGCTGTTGTACCCTCTCCGATAAACATGATACCATAATAACAAGGACAAAGAGAAAGAGTAAGAACATGTTTGATAACTCTACTTCTTAAATATTTATATTCATTTATTACATTTATAAAGACTTTTTACGGTAGAACTTATTAAATAAGAACTTATTTAAAAATAAGTGTTTAATAGTAACAATATAAATTTTATTTTTAAAAGTAAATGTTTGTTGAAGAATTTTTTAAATGCTTTCATATATCTCTTCTTGCATTATTTTTATAACAGGAGCTATTTTCATTATTTTTCTTGTGGGAACCACCGAGAACATTTCAAATTAATAAATCATGAGACCTTAAAAGAAAATGCTCAGGTGATCAGTGTGCCGCTAATGCACGAGTTATGCATGGCTTTGTTCTGGGTCCTTGGTTTGTTTCATGCTCTGGGTATCATGTTGAAACAGTAGATAGCTTCTTCAATCTGCAAATTCGCTACAACGGCCGACACGAGATCCATCGTAGATGTTCAAAGCAAAGCCACACTATCGAGAACTCTGACGCCCAAAGCAATTCCTTCTCTATGCCCTCTTACCACAAGAATTACTCCTTGTGCGTTACAGTAAATCCCTAGCAATGCCCAGTTGAATGTGCTTCTAGTTCTAAACACCGTTTGATTTTTACCGAGTTCTCTATGACTGATTCTCGTTTGCAGGAACACAATGGCATTAGGAAGCACTGAGTCTCTAATGCCCCTTTATGCCGCCATTGCTACCGCTCGTCTCAAATCCATTCTCACAGAAAGTTCAACTGTTGAAGCTGGCTCTCTCAAGGTATCCTAAAAGAGATAGAGACAGAAAGAAAGAGAGACATCGAAGAGGAGAAAAACGATCACTGGCGAGGAAGACGAGCAAAACCTCTTAAGAACAAAAAAGACGAGAGTTGCGAAATAAGCATTGAAAACGAAAGCTGCGAGAAGGTATTCTAAGTATTCTAAAAAAATATTTGCTATTTCTGGAAAGCTACAAATTACTACCGGCATAACTGTTTTACCACTTATTAAAAAAAATGCCAAAAAAAAATATATATATATATATATATATATATATATCTTTTAAGAGATATTTTCTCTATTTCAAAAAAAAACTTATCTCATAAAAACTTAAAAATAATATCACCAAACACTCTATTTTTTTAAAAAAGCTCTATTTTATCCAGACTCATTAAAATAAGAGGGTCCAATTATTAGAGTGACCAAACACTATCTACGATTTATTACATGTAAAATATCTAAACTATCCACACATACGAAATACTTAAACTATCCATATAATACAATAGAGTAAAGCCATTACGCAATGGCATTTATATATAAGGACAGATATAGCCACCGCAGCGACAGGACGCCTAGCAGCACTGGCGAGATGGACGCAGTTCGACAGTTGCAGGATGCAGCAGTGGTCGGTTTTCAATAGCAGCAAGAAAAGGGCGTTGAAAAATATCAGAGAACAAGAAGACGAAAAGGGTCATGACAGCCAGAAATTAAAAAATAAAAATAAAACTAAAAAGAAACGAAAAGCAGCAGCAAAAGCGCGTCGCATCAGTCTTTAGGCGTTAACACAGCAGCACGCCACTGAAAAATCAGCGAGCAATGGCACGAAGCAGTGGCACAGACAAGAAGAAGTAGCGCCGGCGATGACAGCAGCAGCGATGGTACCAGCAACGAGCAGCAATAGCGCAAAAAAAGCAGTCGCAGAGACTAGATCCAAGAAGAAAAAGAAGAATAAGGAGAAGAAAACGTGCCAATCGGCGAGATTGCGTCAGCAGTGGCAACACCAGCATCGCCAGCAACAAGTAGCAACAGCTACACTGGCAGCAAAAACCGGGGCAACAACGGCAAGGCGCATAGCAGCAGTAGCGGCGCCTGGACAGCACGACGGTGAGCAACAGTCCGTTGATGGGCATCAGCAGCAAGGCGCACAGCAGCGGCCGTTTCGGTGAATAGTTGCGCCAAGAAACCAGAAAAAGAAGGGAAAGGTGGTCGGTGACTGAGACGTGAAACTTGTATAGTAACAATTATGTATTGTATAATATTTGTATTTTAAAGTTTGACATCTGCAACCCAAACTTTTTTTTTTTTAATTCTATTTTGAAATAACTTCTTTTCTAATTTATTATTCTATTTTTTTATTTTTAAAATTATTTTTAAAATATTTTTTAAAACTTTTTTTTATTTTTTTAAATTTATTTTTATATATAAATCTTATTTTACGTATTTACTCACTATTATATTTAATTATTAATAAATAAATAATAATAAATAATATATTACAAAAATTAAAAATTATTTTATTATGTCATAATTAATTAAAATTAATAATGTCTTTATCATCTATTTTAATCAATAAAAATTTTATTTAAAATATTATGTTAAAAATTTTATTTTAAATATTAAATTACATATTATATTTCTTATTAGGTGTTATCTAAATACATTTAAAAAAATTATAATCTTTAATTTCATATGTACTATCAATTTTATAATATTAAAATTTTAAATATATACAAAATATAAAAAAATATCAAATTTAAACAAAAATAATTAAATATATTAAAATATATTTATTTGAAAAAATAAAAAATAAAATCAGTCTAAAAAATAAAATTATATAAAATAAATAATATAACTAAAAATTTTAAAATAATTAAATTTTTAACCTAAAAAATATAATTTCAATAAAAAATTTTTAATCAAAAATTATAACTAAAATAAAAAACAAAAAACATTTATTTCAAAAATAAAAAAACAAAACACCAGCACTATCTTAACACGCGTTGGAGACGCTCCAACTGTAAACCTAGACTCAATTAATTAATCTATAATGAACGGTCAAACGGAGTAATTTGCTAAATCCTTTCGCCTAATTATTAAAATTAAAGAATTTCATCGTAATTCATTTAACAGACATAATCTACAATTAATCTATTAATAAAACGATTAAAATTATATTATAAAATCTAAATAAAACGTTATAAAATTGTACTTCACCATGCAATATGAAATATTAAAAATCCCCACAGGAAATGAAATACCAACGTCAAACATAATAACATTAAATAAATTAATGCTGCCTTACAATAATTACAAATTAAAATTTGTTAACATTTGTATCAATTTTACATTATGTTATATTGTTTGTTATGTTATAGGATCGTGATCCATATTAAGATCTCTCAATAAAATGAATCCCAAAACCCAACTTTGGACGCTGCAACTTAAATCTAGCAACCAAACACACCATCCTCACCATGACGACCACCAAATTTGTATATCCTCTAAGATTCTCACGTTCATTAATCCAAGAAACACTTTGGAAAGCCAGAAGATAGAAGACATGCAGAGCAAGGAGAAAAACAAAAAAAAAAAAAAAAAAAAAAAGACCAATTTTTGTGAATAATACCTTCTGCTGATACAAGAAGAAGACAAGAAAATAATGTCCAATTTACACACTAGCCTATCCTTTACTTCAAAGTGGCTTTATGAAAAAGTAAAAAGATAAAAAAGATACAAAACGAAGAATTGTTCAAGTGTCAGCAGCCCTGAAAATGGTAAGCAGAGACAGGAAAAGATTGATTATATCAAGGTACAGTGCCACCGCAGCCCATATAAATTCATCGTAGGTGTAACGCTTGATAAGGTTGTCTGTGTCGTAGATGATGTATCCACAGAATATTATTGATGCCAGCGCCCCGTGTATCATCACTGAAATTTTCCCCAGTGGGAATAAAACCTGCCCAGAAAGAGAGAGCATTTCATTCCAGGAACCCCCAAGTACTTTCCATTTCAATTAAACAAAAAGAGTGCAAAGCATTCATGTTACCTGAATGAGGGCAAAAATAAAAAGCACCATAACCGCACCGAAAAGAAATGGACCCAGAAAGTTAAAATCATAGCCTTTCTTAGCTGCCCAGAAAGTGTAGAGGGTGAGGCTTATCACCACCACAGCCGTCAAGATTACAGATTCCAGGATGACCTTCCCTGCAAGCATCATTTAGATATTTAAAATCAATATATCACAACTTTCTAAGATTGATCCAAATTCCTTAAGAAAGAACTGCCTGCCATTATCAATCCCAACCATCCATATGGATTTAACTTTGCCTTTTACCTATAAAATAAAACTTGACATATCTTCATTTAAAACTCAACCTCATGTATGCTTTCAAGATTTCTCAATGACCACCAAAACCATTCTATAGAATAGAATTAAAAATTCATTTTGTGGGGAGGGAAATATGTAAACTGATCGATAACACCCAATACAGTACAGGCATATCTTACAAATTTTTAGAGTTCAGATCGCAATAGTAAAGGAGTTTAGCTCCTCCTTTTAAGATTAGACAAGGAGAAATAGGTCCTACTTACAATATTTTCCCTCAAAAAAAAAAAAAAATACAAAACAAAAAAACAAAACAAAAACAAAACAAAACAAAAATCAAATACAAACTTTCCCCTTTAAATGTCCTCAGAACAAGGTTATCTAGACCATTTACTTCAGCCTAACATAGACATATTCTGTCCTTCGCGACATAACATAAGTATGGAATACACATTCAACACTTTAGATACTATTTTACAAATCCTCCAATAAAAAGAAGAAAAAGCTTGAGGGGGGAGAAAAAAAAAAAAGATTCTTACTTGTAAGTGAAAACCACCTAAATGAGAGAACAAAAACAAATACAATAATACATGAGTAAACAGAAGGAAAACAAAAAGATAATTTAATATAATCGAGCCCCCACAACTAAGAATAAGAAAATGAATGAATTGGCTTCTAGATATGTACCCATATTCAATGCTCCGTACTCAGGTCTAGATAACAAAGATTTATTATTTACAAACTCTCTGGACAGACAACTAGTGACTGAAAAATGGAAAAGGATTGTCATCATACTAGCCCAAGATATTTTTCCTTCTTTGTAACTTCTTTACAAGGTAACTAAATAAGTCAATTACTAAACTAAGGGAATGCTTTCCGATTTGCTACGGCAAGCTCCTAGCCAAGAATTGATAACATGTGAAGAGCACCTACAACAAGATTACTTATACATGAAGTCGTCATTTCTTTCAGGGAATGCTTTCCGATTTGCAGAGGCAACTGAAAGAAGTACTAATAAAACAACCTTATATTAATTACAGAATCCCATCTCATGAATGGAGTTTTCTTTTATACAAAAAGGTCCAGCAAAATCACACATACAACAACACAAGGCAAAATTAATCAGGGTCTTTCCCAAAATCAAACAAGGACAAATGATTTCGCAATCAAGACCCAAATAGCCCAATTCCTCAACCTTAAAACCCAAATTAGGGATTTCTTCATTCATCCATGGAATCATACAACAAAATTGGATAGGCTTAGTGTTCTTCACTTACCAGGTACAAAAGCACATGTTAATCCAACAGCAAACGAAAGCGCAACCGTGAATACCGTGAGAAGAAGGTAGTTTATCGGATGTCTCTGGTAATAATAGTACAAAGGGCATATAACTGCACCAATTCAATACAATGAAACCAAGAAAAACAAAAAACAAAGAATCAATATCAAATTCTCATTAAAAAAAACCAAAAAATTTCATTTTTCTTTCTCAAAAATAGAATGTCCCATTTTCACCTATAAAGGGCATGATGATAAGAACTATATAAAGCGCCAGTCCAGCCCCAGTCGTAGCGAAGAACAGCGAAATGGGACGCACTTTAACAACAATAGCAGCGACAACGATAGTAAGAAGTAGTTGCATCGACAAAATCGAGTAGATTTTCCGGATAAAGGCCCATCGGAGCTCCGGACTCTCCAGCATCATCGGATAAAGCGGCCGCGTATTTCCGGCCTCAACATCCGATTTCGCCCACGGCGCTTGCCACATCTTTCTCCAATTGCAAGAATTACCAAGAAATCGAAGAAATAACGGAAATTAGGCTTTAGGAGTCTCTTCTCTGTCTCTGATGGCGTATCTGGAGTTGCAGACGCTTAGGGATTTTATCGAGAACAAGAAGCAATGCGAAGGACCAAACCGCCGATTATTTTCATTTTAAATGAAAGTTCCAGAGGGCTGGTGCATGTTCTGGGAGTGTCGGACGATAGACAATACGCGCACGACGCGTGGCAGGACAAGGAGTTGCTAGATGAATAGAGTTTGCCCAATACATCACTGGGAGTACGGTATCTGGCTGGTTCGTGCCCACTTTTCCTTCGGTTCGAAGAAAGGTAGGTTCGCGAGCCCCCCAACATTAGATTCAGTGCGCGTTTGCCTACAACGCGAAGTTTCCTAGATTACATCTAGATTGGTCCAGACCCTAAAATCTGAGTCCATAGAAATTCGTATAGTTTGAACTTGGATTGTTTTTGGCTGGGGAGTAAATCGAATTTTCTTGAGAAAGTTTTAATTCTTTTTAAAAAAACTTATTTTTTATATTTAATTAATAAAAATAGTGAAAAAAATTTTTAAAATTTTTTTTGGACTAATAACTTTTTTTATCAAAATTTTTTCCTTTTAAAACATGAAAAAATAAATTTTTTTCATGAGAAAAATTTTTATACATTAATTTTAATAATTAATTATTTATAATAAATTTTTAATAAATTTTGCCGTGTCTAACTAAATAATTATGAGAAAAAATTTTTAATAATATTTTTTTAACAAAAATTTACTTAGCAACCAAATATACTCTTGATTTAATAGTTTTATAAACTAACTTGGGTAGTATGGTTCATAAATTAACATCTTGAAAATTAACAGAAAGCTACATAAATATTTTCTTATTTAATATTTTAAATTAAAAATAAACCAATTTTATCATATTATGTCAGTTCCGATTAATATATTTAATTTGGGCTTTAAATATTTCAATAGGAAAACACTTTTCAAATACATTTTTTAACTAAATTTTGTTAATATTATCGCTATAAGTTATTGATTGCCATAACTTTTTACAAATAATTTTAATAAACTACAATTAAAAAGTATGTTAGTCAAAGAAATTCACTAGATATCCAAGATTTCAACGCTTAGCCACCTCGTCTGGTTAATATATAGCATTGGGTTTATTAAATTAATCAACTGTTTCTCAAAAATTAGGCAATATTTTTTGCGTAAATTTATTAAAAAACATGATTTTAAGTGCAATTACATGCTTATCGAACATTAGACAGACATATGTTGCAAGAGACGAAAATAAATGGATGTCTCGTTCCCCACTTGTGATACACACTTAATTTGCAAATAATATGAGTCTTATTGAATTAAAATATGTTTACTAGATTGTGATAAGTGATTAAAAACAACTTTGTGCTTGTGCTTGGTTATGGTACATGTTTATCAAAGTAGGTTCAACACCTAAAAGAAACATGTAAAACATCAAAACTAATTCGAGGAATGCATGTTAGGACCCCTTCCTTAGGGAGAAGAACACATCGATCGGCACAGTGTTCTAAAAAACTTATTCTCAAAATAAGCTCGCCCAAAACATTGTTAAACATCTCCTCAATACCATACATAACACTATCAAAGTAGTCATAAAAAATGTGAAAACAATTAGAACAAATAATTATAGTATATTTTTTTAAAACAAAAGTTAACTATATATACAGTCTCCTAAATGTAACAATAGCAGAAAAGTCATAGTCAAAATTTCGTCCAGATTACTTTAGTCCATACAAAGATCTTTGTAACTTTATTGAATAAATTCTTCGAGAATTTGAGCTAAATGTTGTAGGCATCTGAAATCCTTCTGGGATTTTCATATAAATATCACTATCAAAAGATCCATATAAGTAGGTTGTTACTACATCCATTAGAGGCATTTCAAGTTTTTCTTGGACTGCCAGGCTCATAAGATATCGAAATGTAATTGCATTGACCACAGGAAAATATGTCTCCTCATAATCAATACTTGGCCTTTGGGTAAAACCTTGTGCAACAAGTCGCACTTTATATCCTACGACTTCATTATTCTCATTTCTTTTTCGCACAAAAACCCATTTATACCCTACAGGGGTCACACCTTCAGGTGTTTGGACTACAGATCCAAAAACATTTCATTTTGCAAGTGAGTCTAAATCTGCCTGGATTGCGTCTTTGCATTTTTGCCAGTCATGTCTTTTGCGACATTCTTCAATAGATTTAGGTTCAAGATCCTCGCTTTCATTCAAAACATCAAGCGCTACTTTATATGCAAAGATATCATCAACA
>JAJIYU010009150.1:0-17320 GCA_030144865.1 Tinospora cordifolia | reverse complement strand
GATACATAACTCATTTATTGTTAACTCAAACTTATAATATTATTTGTATTATAAAAATTAAGACTAAAACATAAGTAATCAATAATATACCAAATAAAATATTTATTTTTTACAGTTTGACTTTTTATTTTTTATTGTTTGAGATGATACCATATACAACTATAGAGCATGTTTTATTAGTCAATGATATTAAATATAATTTGTATTGCATATTATTATATATCAATAATCATGCATATATAAAAAGACACACATTATTAAAATAAGAATATACAAATTAGTCACATAAATTAAATTTATAATAAAATATAACTTTAAGCTTTTATATTTAAACTCTTATTTTTTAAAGTAATCTCTTTGATTTTTAAAATATTTCTAGAAAAAAACTAATGAAAAATTGTTAAAAAATTCTAAAGAGATAAAAAGAACTACTCAAAAATATTAAAGAAAACAGAATATAAATGAAGATAATTTATTTTTTATTAATAATTTTTATAAGATACAAATCCTCTTTGTATAATTTTTTTTGTATAGAGGATTAAATCAATTATTAAATAGTATAATTAAAAATATTTAAATAATTTTATTAATATAAATATTATCAGATTTAAAGGTTATAACGAACTAAGATTAGACTGACATTTATATATTTATTTATAACAAATTATAAAATTTAATTTCACTTATGCTCAAAATTTTAAATTAATCAATTGTTTTCCAAAAACCTTTCGAATTTCCATCGAGTCCCAATGAGAACCAACAAGCAAATTGATGACTTATCAAGGGCATTGTGGTAAGTCCGCATCTATATATAGGATTTGGATTGGCTAAATTTGTGCCTCGCGGAAAGATAGAAAAGGTGAGAGGAGTTCAGGTAGTGCATCGCATCGCACAGAGAGGCTTTCGTTATCCAGTGTCTCACGTTCTCTCGATCGTCCCTGCTTTCTATTTCTCTGGGGTTTTATCTTCTTTCGAATTCTAGGGTTTTCTGAATCGCTCGTTTGTTCTTCTTCCGAAAGAAGGTTGGGAAGCCATGGGTTCTGATTCAGTTGTAAACGTCTCTGTTCCTCTCTTCTCCAAGGACTCAGGGAAGAAGAAGAGGGTGAGAAACCGTTTCGTTCTCCAATTAATTAATTTCTCTTCATTTCTTTCTTTGATCTTTTAATGCCTCGTTTTATTTGATTTGAATTGTTTATTTTTATGCTTTTTTGCTATTCGATCTAATTATCGTTTTGAAATTTTTGAATAATTAATTTTAATTTTCCAGCCGACGAACAGACTGGCAAAATTGAAGCAGTGCAAGCTCGACGCAAGACGCGAGCAATGGCTTTCTCAAGGTCCGTTACCTATTTCTAAATTTGCTTTTATCTTTTTTCCTTTCTTGCGTCAAAATTGTGTAGCCTTGTGTATATTGTCTATGCTTTCAATTAAATTACTCTTTTCCCCAAATTTTGATCTTGTTTGATATTGTGATGCTGAAAGATGGTTTTTCTAAATGCAGCAAAGAACAAGGGCGTCAAGGACGAAATTAATGTTTGTGGTGGCTCATCTCCGTCGTCGTTGCCTCGGACGGATGAGGGGAACTTGTTGTTGGGCAATTTTGTGACAAGGTCGAGACGAGGGGAGGAAAACCGAGGATCAAGCTTTCATGATAGTGATTTGGAGTCCTTGGCAAATAGTCCAACAAGCGCTTGTATGTTGGGGGGAAATGATCTAATTAGGAAGAATCGTCCAGGGAGCAGCAGTGGCAGCAGCAGCAGCAGCAGCGGTAGTAGCAGTAGTGGTTGTTGTTTTGGAAACATTAGCGGTGAAGATGATGATGATGATGATGATGATGATGATAGTGGTCTTGATGATTGGGAGGCTGTTGCTGATGCCTTAACCGCAGATGAAAAGGGTCACCAAACAGTGTCAGAATGTCCTGTTGAGCCGCAAAGTCCAATTGAATGTGGCAATATTATTGCATTGCCTAATAGAGCTTATGAAGTAGGAATCTTGAAGCATGAAAATAAGGGGACAACTCCAAAATCCTCTTCAACCACTCGGGCGTGGAGAGCTGATGATGTTTTCCGGCCCCATAGTCTGCCTAATATTTTAAAGCAGCATAGCTTTTTGATAAGTTCAGAGACAAATCGTAATCGTGGAGCTGGGGCGTGGACATGCCACAGTATGATATCTCAGCCTTCTTCTTGTCCAATTTGCTATGAAGATCTGGACATTACGGATTCGTGTTTTCTCCCATGTTCCTGTGGATTCCGTCTTTGCCTGTTCTGTCACAAGAGGATTCTCGAGGCAGATGGACGATGTCCAGGCTGCAGGAAACAGTATGATCCTGTGCATTGTGAAAAGGGTTTCTATGGTGGGGCATCAACGGTTCGGTTGGCTCGTTGTTGTAGCATGAACGCAAGGTCCTAGATAGGAACTTTGCTTCTAAGCTCTGTCTAGAAATGTATGTATGTTTTTCCTTGTTATGTGTGCGTCATCTGTTCACTAATAGAGCTCTGTTTTTGATGAGAAATATAGCAATAGACTGATAGAGAAGTCGAGGCACATTGGGAATGGAACATAACTTCTTTATGACTTCTCTTCTACCTTTTGGTGCATGTGTTGATGTAGAGGATTTTATGTGGGTGTGTGAATAGATAAGTTGGTATAGATACTCCATACATCAACATTTAGAGAAATATACTTGTCCATCTCTTTTGAAAATATCAGTTTTTGTGCCATATGGGATATTGCCTCATCAATGCAAGCTAGTTGTCTGGCTTAGGCAAAACTCTATTCCTGCATTTTTCGTTTCTATCTCAAACACAGGCCATCGTGCCTACATACAAGCGCTCTTGCTTGTGCTTCAATAAGAGTGATAGGATCCAGTCATGTGGATCTGTATCAGAGAAAATCCAATAGCAGTAGCCTACTTCTCTATTAATTTTTAAGATTGTTTTTAAATAGCCATTCTACTGCACCTGTGATTTCATTTAGCAACAAAGAAAAAAAAAAGGAAGAAGAAAGAACAAAAAGAAACTAAGAAATGACATAAATAAATTAAACTAAAGAAAAGAAAGCTGTACAATGTTTGGTTAAGTATTTTAATATCTGACTCTATTATATGACGTATACAAAATTGTCTCTAAGGATTACCCTGTGAATAGCCAAGACTTCACGGTGTTTTAAGGCATAAGGTAATCAATAGGCATGTTACCTTGCAGTGGGGCTAATTATTTGAATGAGGTGTGACCATTTTTGTGTAAGAGCAAGCTGGTATTTCCCTTGTATAGTCCTTTTTTTTCCCCTCTGTGTATTTGTTTTTGTCTAGGTACCTTGTTTGATTGATCTTTCTATGCAGTACTTCATGCCTTTCTTCTGGAGCCTTGGTTTGTATGGTTAAAACCTTATAATCTTTGGAAATCTTATTTTATCACACAAAAGAAGATGTTCTGAAGTAGATTAGAGCACAAATATTTTCATGGGAGTGGTTTGAGTTAGTCTGCATTATGATCAGAACTCAAATGAAGTAGCATGGCTTTGTTAGTTTCTTCATACATTTATATATGGTTATGCTGATTCATTTATCATACCTGACATGTTTATGTTTGGCTGGTCTATTATGAAAAAGTTTTCTAGGATCATGTCTTTGTTTGACCAGTTAAATAGGAGTCCTTTATGGTTTACATGCTGGATTATGAACACGAAAAGGAGGACTTGTTTGACCTCTTTGTTTCCTTAGTTACACAAGAATAGGGTCCTAGATTTTTTATTTTCTTGCTTTATTATATTTTAAGATGCTTCTAATTGCTGAGGTAAATTTTTTGTTGTTTACTTTCTTTGAAGGGCTTGATGATTGTCTATTTTACAAGAGTAACATTGGAACAAAGCTGAAGTTGTGGTAATATTATTTTGATCATTGTTGTTGCCAATGGAAATAGTGATACATGCTTGTTATTTGTGATTTAATTTTGTTACTAAGTGAGTTGATGTCTTAGTGTTAGCATTCTGAATTGATTAGAGTTTAAAGGAATGTGGTAGTTCTTGCCATAAACTAGTCTATAAGCCTATACCAGTTCCATAACACTGCAGCTGGATTGTAATCAATTAAACATTGACCGTGTACAAGTTTCAAACTTCTCTGCATGCTTAAATCCCCAACTTGCCTAGGATATGTTGGAGCTGATAACTGTTAATTCTTCACGTTAGAATATTTATCCTTTTCTTCTTGGTAAAAAAAAAAAGTAGATAAAGATAGACATTTTCTTCTTGTTCTTCGATTGATACTAGTTGACTTTTACATAGGGGTGACAATTTGTGACACAAAACGATAATTCGATTTGAACACAACTTGCATTTGACGAGTTTGCTTTTAACATAAATAGATTTAGGTCAAAACAGATTTGAACACGATTAAACACAACTAAAATTTATGTCATAAATAGGTTAACTTACTAAATCTGAAAATGACTTGTTTAACATGATTATGGACAAATTAAGAGATAAATTATAAATAAGTTAATCTAAAATTAAAATTAATATATTTATGTCGATAAAATAGTTTTTAATTTAATTAATTTTTAATAAATTATTTATGTTTTATATTTTACATTAATACTTTTTTTGTGAAAAAATAATTTTAAAATTTGCTTACAAAAAGTTAAATAGGTTATATATAGACACAAGATTATGACAAGGGTAATAAATAGGTTGAGTTTGAGTTTGCATATTTAACACAATTAATAAAAGAGTCATGTTTGGGTTTGCAATATATGGGTAATACTCGTTTATGACATGACTTGTTTATGATACGATGATATGAATTGCTATCCCAAGTCACACATGCTTGTTTAATCATATTAAAGTGTGTTATGGTCTGGCTTTGTCCTCAATAGCTGCTTTAATTGCTAGATATGTGCAATTGTGCATTAGTTCTGAATTGACAACTCCTAACATTTCGTTGGTGGAATAACCTGCCAAAGATTTACAAATAATGCCATGAGTCAGAGATCAATTCTTAGATTAGTTCTATATCTGCAGTGAGAGGCCATCTCACATTCATCAATAGATGTTTTGGCTTCAATCTACTTGTTGCTTAAAAAAAAAAAATACTTGGAATTGCTTTTCTCTAATTTGCTGGAACTTGACAATATGTTGTGGCTGGCCTGGACTGGGATTACAACTTCTATTTTGTGGATTGCGAGTTGATGGTTTACAAATGAAAACTTGCATGTTGTGATGATGGTCAAATTCCTATATTGGTCCTATGGTAAATTTTTATAATGAAAAATGGCCATAAAGTTTTAAGGGCTAATTTTAGGTCCTTGGCAAGAATAGCTTCACCTTGTGCCAACTGCCAACACCATTAAGAAGTCATCAAATAAGAAATTGGATGAGCTTTGTAACACTATGTTTGCCTTTGACTATTTGAAATATTTTAAAATATGAAGATAGCTTACACAATGCGCATGGATTGACGTGGGTGTCATGGACATAATACAATATCATATTTATTCTTTGGTCTGGTTAGTGGAAGCTTAATGCAGGGATGTTAAGGAATGAAAACCCACAGATCCTAATGAATGAAAATTATAGGTATTTGGGACCAATTAATTATCCATCAAAAAGGTGAAATAGGCTCAATTATAAATCATACGATTAAAGTTGGGTAGGTTAAATGAAGGAATGCTTCTAGAGTATTATATTTACCCATGCTTGCATTAATGAAGTTGAATTCAAATTCTTGTAAAAGTTGTTATTTGGTCAGCTCTGCCATATAGCTTAGAATGCAAGGCAATATAAAAGTAACATGTGAACAAACTAACTAAAACAAAAATGTGCACGTTAAAATGGATGTTTGTTATAACATTAAATGACAAACTTGAAGATAATACAAGAAAGCAGGAGTAGACCCAATGAAAAATGAAATTAGAGAATTTGTTAAGGTGGTTTGGATATAACAAAGAACATCAATAAATGCTTCACTTAGGAAAATTGACATTTCATGTATCCATTGTAATGATAGAGGTAGTGACAGACCTAAAATAATAATAAAAAAAATTTAACTATTTGTAATTTGAATGTTGCATGGCTGTGGATAGAGTCGGGTGGGAGAAACAAGATCCATGGAGCTGGCCTATGTAGTTGGAAAGGCTTAGTTGAGTGGAGATTTATTGGAGGGTTGGAGCCTATTGACGCTGCAACTAAGTTCTTATAAAAATAAATGGAAAGTGACAAGTGCATCCCTTGAGCGGGCATTGTATTGGTGATTTAATAAACTGCAAGAAAATGTATGCTGAGTCCTTTTTTTTTTTTTTCCTCCCTTTTAGGGTTTTAAGACTAGATGAAACTATACTTAAAGTACATATTGCTTTGGCTTTAAATAATCTGGCAACGTGCCATTGACATTGTATGCTGCAAGCATGATACTTATTTTTCATATTATTATCTTTTAGGTAATCATATATCCATTTCCTTTTCCTTAACCATATGCAAAAGTCTTGGTACATAGGTACATTTTGTTATACGGTAGTTATATGACAGTTAGGTCCTTTTTCTGGATGGCTATGCCATGAGCTCTTGGTTTAAATCCATTTAGCTAATTATTTTCGTTAACTTCGGCTTGACTAATGATTGTGAACAATTAGGAGCTATAAAAAGCTTTATGTTGTGAAGTAAATTATACTATTGTGGGATCATTTTCTGACCATTTGGCGGCAGCTTGAAACAAAGAAGACCCAAAGTTGTTCAATATTCTTCCACTAGCTGTGGACATTCATCCACTTCAATTGGTTGGGCAACTATTCTCCTTAACTGAGGTTCCTGAATCAAACCCCCTTGTACATGACGTTTTGTCCTGCTGGAAGACCTTGACTTCTTCTTATGCCAACACAGGTTGAGTCCTAGTGGATTAGTCTTGCCATAAAGTGGAAGAGGACACTGCTTGGGCGCTACGTAGCAAAGAACCAAGAAAAAGACAGTATTTTTGTTGTTAATCATGTTTTTCTTCTTATTGTCTTGTAGATCTTTAACAGCTTGGTTGGCTAGTAACTGCTGGTGATTTATGGAAGCACATTGTGGCACTATTTATTCCTTTCAAGTAGTTCGTATTGATAATTTGATAATGCGTTTTTCATGTTGTGATCAAAATTAGGTGGTATTTGAAACAGCCTAATAAAGAAGCAGAATAAGTTTCTATGGAAGATATGAAGGTCATGTCTTCGGAAGAATTTGCTCTCTAATGACCACATGTACATTTTCCTTCTCATGATGGTGCCTTGTTCGCTAAATTTGTGTTGTGCTGAGTACTAGGACCTGGATCGTTATGCTACTGTTGCTCTTGCAGTACACTTTGACAAGTTTATTCATCTATTTACCATATTTTGACTACCTTTAGCATTACCAGAACCTAGCAAGTGCAAAATGTTATTTGCCTTGCAATTTGCTCTTACTCACAAAGGTGCAACCTACCCTCTGAGATGTTCCTTGAAGTATTTTTTGTGGTGCTGTGATTTAGCTACCCCTTTATCTAATATAATACTTCTGGTTTCCAATGTAGCCTCTTGGAAGTAACTAAACAATGAAGTATCTATCTTTGACTTGAATTGTTGGACTTGGTAATGTGAAGATACTCTTACAATAATGAGTTTGCCTTGGACTGCTATTGTTTCTATGTAGCATGGTCTAGGAAGTTGATTTCTGTTACTATTAGATTGCTGTTGACATTTGACACAATTGTTTTGAAGAATAATGGATCGGGTTCTTCAGGGTTAGTTGCTAATTTCAATGTCAACATATGGTCATTTCTGACAATTATTTGCTTTCTTATTTGTGCCTTAAGTTACTGCCAGGAATTGTTTCTGGGGAAAATCCATCCTGGATATGATATGATATTGTAACGTTCATCTTCACTTATCCACTTTGAGTGCTTTTTCTCTGCAAAGGAGGCAGGCTTCATTAACTAACTTACTGCTTTTTGTACATTATTATTGGCTTTTGGAAACTGCTAAATCATTCTTTGTACTGATTAATATGAACACCATTAGAAATGCCCATGAATAGTAGAGCCAGAACCCTGGAACTCTTTTACCTATCAGGCCAATACATAGACATGTAAGCATGGCTTGTTTATTCATAACCGGCGTAGTGTTTCAATTATTCAACTACAAATAGACCATTTTCCTTACATGAAAGGTGTGTTGAATTTGAACACCTGAAAAGGCAAGAAACTGGAATGGAATCGGGAAGCGTAGAATTGGCAGGGATTTAATCTTTAATTATGAAACCTGCTTACATTTGGGAGTTCTGACTCCGTGAAATGGAGAAAACATGCTCCAGTATTCCGAAGGATCTAAATCTGTAATTGTGAATCTGCGTGCATAAGAGAGTTCTAACTCGGTGAAAATGGAGAAAACATCCTCCAGTATTCCAAAGGAAATCATAACATGGTTATGCTCCCTCCCCAGAAATTTGTCCATTAGATTTATTTATTTATTTTCTGCCCTTACTGTACTAGTTGAAACAGTGCCATCGTTGATCTTTAAAGGAAAATCAAGGATAACTGGGAAAAAATTATTAACAGGCAGGTTTGATGAACAATGTTTGTGTTGCTGCGATGAGGTGTAAAGTAAATGCAAAGTTTTAAGGACAATATCAAAGAGGGATCATCATTCAGAAAACAAGTTCTGATAGCATTTTGACAAATAACTACGGACTAGATATATAGTTTAGAATTGCTAACTGTAGAAACTGACAAGACAATTGGGTCTATGGCTTGAACATCGTGCTAGTTATGATCCAGCAGTTACTTGAGTGACTTGCATTTTAGCGTGTGTAATGAAGTCTAGGGAGGTTTCTTCCTTCTGCGTCCACGAATCGCGAAAGACAAGACGCTGCTTTGTGTTGCTGAGGGAGCGTTCTCCACCACTTAACAAAGGTAGACCCTTCCAGGAACACATCCCTTGCTATCTGGCTTTGAGCAGCCCATCTTAGAACATCCATCTCTAGCTTCATCACTTTCTCCTTGATCTCTTCAAAAGATCTTCTGGAATCGGCACAATTACGGAGCTCTTCAACCTCAGCCCAGAAACAAGATTCTGAGCACGATCCAGCTGCCATATTAGAAGCATGCTCAAGCCATCTCTGTGTGTATCTGTAGCGCTTAGGCCTTCCTTGTGTCATGTATGGTCCTGTGTCATCATTCTTACTGTGTCGATAATAATTGGCAATATCAAGAGGCTCAACGAGCCGCCTATACCTGGTGCCTTGATCAATCCATTCTTTTCGAGCCTCATAACCAGCAGGTAGTTCATACCTCTTCAACATCTCAACTATTTCATCCCACATTCCTGCCAATTCTAGTCTCTTGACATTTACACGGAAGTCTTCTGCTTCTCTTTGGAACTTGAACGCATCATAGTAGCCAATCTCTCGTAACTCGCACGTGGCTTGATATTGCTGAATCATCTTTAGCGCTTCTTCAATCTTGCTCGAGTTGGCATCAACCATTTCTTGGTTTCTTAGTTTTTGGTTCTCCAACTCTCCGGTTGCGCGGAGACAAATCCTGGCCTGCGTGCTCTGGAGAAACAGGAAAAAGAAATTAGCTAGTTTTTCTCATTGTCAAGATTTAAAGAAGCTAGTGTGAGACAGTTTGAGACGAACTTACTAGCCCAAAATCATTCAAAGCAATGTCCATCAATCTAATTTCGCCTCTTGCAGCACAATCAGTTGACAGAGAAAGTTCTGACAGATTGTCCAAGTAAATTACATCTTGTGCCTGCAAGCTCTGCTGCAATTTGAGCTTGTAAGCCAGATGATCCTCTAGAGTTCTGCTACTGACTTCGGACACTTCTTGTTCAGGGCTCAATTGAATGCTATAAAAAAGCAGTTGGAGAACAGCATCTGGGTTTTTCACCTCAATCAATTTTCCACTTCCATTGCAGAAGACGCAGGTTCCGAAGGGTCTATAAGGACTAAGCTCGACGAAGCTGGTCACAGCTTCTAACAACAAATTGGTGCTTCCCATTAGTAAGCAGGCAGCATGACTTGCTACAGACAATGTATTCCTCAGTACTTGACTAAACAAAACTGATACTTCCTGGGATTTTCCAATGCATTCTCGTCTGTAGTAGGCTGATTTTGGATTCAAGAACTGCAGAACAACTGGCAATTCTCGTTCCACGGCTGAAAGAGGAGCCAGCAGGATTCTAGGAATAATGTCACATCTCATGAAGAAATGTATGAAATGGCTGGACCAGCCTTCCCGTTCGAGAGCATGTCCAAAGATCCGATCTCCGATGAGTAAAGACCCAAATGTGACACAAAATATGGGAATTTCCATGTCACTGTGATTGTTTAGTTTTCGAAATTGTTCTAGCAGCCATACAGTTGCTAATACAGCTACAGGGCCACCAGAAGAGTGTCCTGAGAACACAATCTGCTTGTTCTCTGACATAGCTTTTCTGACCTGAAAATTTTAAAGGTACCCATCAATCTTAATATCTTCCTTCACTTAAGAGAACAGAAATCTTGAATGATGAGATCAAATCTGGCACTAACCGGTGCCGGGTCCTACCCACCTGTTCAAGGAGATTGGAAGCTCTTATGATCGATTGAAACTGCCGCAGGAAGAACATGTTAACTGAAGCTGTTTCATCGTTGCCGATGCTTCTGAGAGAAGGGAAGTCATTGAGATCAATCTTTGATTCTCCAAAGGATCTTCTACTGTACCAGTCGAGGCACCATGTGCCAGGAAAGGCAAAGAAGACATGAGAAGGAATTGAGACAGAAACAGGAGTGAGAGGAGGGGAGTTGTGAGCTTCCATTGCATGGCTACATGCTTGCTTTATTATTTCATCATTCAACCCGAGTTTCCCACCAATGCTTCTCCTCTGCTTTTCCATTGTCCTGTTTTTTCCTCTTTGAAGCTTCAGTTTTCTACAATTGAGAAATTTCTTCAGAAGGAAAGTTTGTAGCAGAAAGTGAGCACTGGAGGGCAGAGGATAGGTCTTGTTTTATTCTTGTGTTGTGGTTTCATTTGCATTTTGGAAGACCCGACGGCTGCAAAGTTCCACGGGTTCTTTGGGTAATTTCGACTTTCATTGACGCCAGTGTTGACTTGGTGACTTGATGCGTCGTGAAATTTGGTGGAAGCTTGTGATTGGCTTGCACTTGCAGTGAGTAACTTTGTTATCTGACTTTTTTAAATTTTGGGTCAAGAGAGAACTATATTTAAATTCCGCCAAAAAAAAAAAAAAAGATTTACCAATCAAGCTGGAAAAGAAAGTTAATGTGCCCAAAAATTTCTTTCACTAGAAAATTAATTTTCTCATACTACATGGGGAGCAAATTTTAGTGTGAAAATATATGGGTTTGAGAAATTTTTTTCTCGTCATCTTATATTAACCAAACATGAAAAATTAAATTTTCTCAAGAAAATTAAAATTTTTTCAAAAAATATTTATTTTTTTGCCAACCAAACATACTCTTTAGCTAGTGTTTCAATACAGGAATCAAAAAATATGGAAAAGCCCGTGTAAATCAGAAAACGGTCGTGTTTGCCTCTGCTATAGATAGGTAGTATTTCATACATTATTTGTTTTACACTTTTATTTTTAATTAGATTTAAGTAAAAAATTTAATCGTGTTTATCAATTTTTTTACCCATAAACGTTGATGAGTTTTGGGCTTATATTGGTTATTTGAGGATTTTGCAGGGAATAGAGAGACTAATAACAAAATCTAGTAAATAAAGGCGAAATGGAGGCTGCTACAAGTAAGACTAAAGGCTTTATTGAGGGGCTCAAGGGGGAAGCTGGATGGGTAGTTGAAATGACAGAAGATTTTAATGCTACAGTAACATTGCCGACCGTGGGCTTAAGAATATACCTTATCCAGCCTAGGCAATTAGCAGGCCGTGGGCTTAAAAATATACCTTTTCCAGCCTAGGCAACTAGCAGGCCCAAAAAAAATAGTGAAGAAGTCTACCTGGTTGAAACAATTTGTTAGAGTTCTAATTTGGCCCAATAATTAAATGAATTAGTGAGAAAAAGATACAATGTATTTTGATTGTGAACAAGTGTCATCATTGTATGAGATATGATCTCTTTAGAGTTAATAATGTATAAATTGCCATATCCTTTGAAAATAAAGACAAGAATATTAAGATAGTTTCTTCCTTTATTTAATTTCTTTTGCTTTCTTCTTCTTCTTTCGAGCTTCCCCAAGCTTGAATTGGGTAAACAAGAAATTGTAGAATAGCTTCCTTAACATTGGTGCTTTTATTACCTCACCATGCTTCCCAAACTCGCCCCAAATCCTTCCTCCCATCTAGCCATTAAAGAAACTCTCTTGGAAATTATAGCAAAACTGGAAGCCATTGATGAATTTGCCAACAAGTTAGTTGCTATTGAAGCTACTCAATCTACCCTTACAGCCTCAGTAGTCGCTATGCAGTCTCAAATCATCATCCAGAGACAACACCCACAGTCCCAAGTAATCTCCCACAAACCCACCCACACCTGTTCCACCACAGCTCTTCTTCTCACAATGCTAACCCATAACAATCTCTACATCTACATTGAAACCACCCAACATCTCTCTTTCTTTGAGGGAACCAATCTTTTGGACTTGTTATTCTAGGCTAAATAATACTTTACCTTCTATTGAATCCCAAATGAATAGCGGTTGCACCTCGTTGCTTTCTATATGCAAGGTGATGCCATCAGTTCAAATGGATGACATTAAACAACCAACTCGCCACTTGGGATGCCTTCACCAGATCTCTATAACTGCGCTTTGGTCCATCAACCTATGAGAATCACCGCTTGCAGCTTTTCTAACTATACCAGAAGGGAACCATCGAGGAGGACCAATCTCAATTTGAGAAATTGTGTGACAGAGTGGTAGGCATCTCTCTTGATATCCTTTTAGATTGCTATTTATCATGTCTCAAACCAAAATATCAAAGAGAAATGACGATCTTAGGACCACCCACTATATCTAAAGCCATTGTCCTCTTGAAACTCTTGCAATCCAAATTTCTGGACACAAAGCCTAAACCATTCCTTTTTCCCAAACCGCCCCAACCGTTCCCACCTCTTTTAACCACACTAAAGGCCCTACTATTGCCCATGAAATGACTTAACCCAACAAAAATGCATGATCGCCATTCTAAAGGACTTTGCCATAACTACGATGACAAGTTTACCCCTGGCTATCGCTATAAACCTAAACAATTTCTTCTCCTGCTCTTTGAAGATTTTGACATCGCCCATCCTAAAGTCGACCGAGCTTCCCTGCTAACAAACATTGACCTACCCACCGAACCCAACACTGAACCACCCCCACCATTTCCTTCATAACGCCTTCCCCATAAGCCACTCCATGAGCACTTGCATTTTCAATTATCTACTGCCACACTCCTCGGCAACGCAAAAGCTCGTACTCTTCGACTACAAGGTATAGTCCACGAAAAATCAGTGTAACAATTTGTAAATTCTTATTACACGTGGATGTGACATATATGTGTATAAGCATGTATTACAAACATACATATAAGTGTACATAATGTCTCGTGAAATAAGAAAATATAATTTAAAAATAGATTCAGAAAAAATAAAAATAGAAGAAGTAATATTAATGTTAAGAATATCGATATACAAAAATATACATAGTATAAAAAATTAATTTAATAGATGGTTTAATAGGTGGTGTATATTATGATATTGTATATATTGGTATATAATATATTATATGAGAAGGAATTTTGGTAAATAAATGATGATACAAAGTGGATTAAAAAAATAATAAATAAATAAAGTGGATTTTGAGAGAAATTGAAAACAAAGAAATTGAAAAAAAAAAAACAAACAAACAAAAAAAAAAATCAAAAGAGGTGAGAATATGCATGAGATGGTGTATATATATATAGTGGGTGTTTATGAATGGGAGCAAGTGGTTTTTGTATATGGAGATGAGGAATTTGATTGGCTGAAAGTATATTTATAGTGGTGGAGACATTGTTAAGTTGGTCTTCTCATATTTCATTTACAGCAAACAGAGCCATGAAAACCAAATACACAGAGGAAAAAAAAGGGAAAATTCAAAATTTTGATAGATTCAACGCGTAAATAAGCCATTTCTCCTTATTCTTGTTGTAAAAAATGCTAAGTAAGTCATTTATTACGATCTTAGGCGTATAATTCCCATTGTAGGTGGTGTTTTATAGTATTACCTAGAACTAAGTAAAAATAATACCTGTACACCCCTGGCAATATGTAGATCACAGATTTGTGGTTAGTTTGCATTCATTTATTATGTAGACATCAATATGAATACCCAAAGTTAAATAACTTTAAGGGAGCTTTTGGGTATGTGGAGCTCTAATAAAATTTTAATTGGACCTCATAAGAATGTAGAGAATAAAAATCTATACCCATCGACACCAAATTTATGAATTTTGGATATTAATTAAAATTTTGATGAGTGATTGTCTAATTGGGTTATCTATAGAAATTTGAAAAAATAGAAAAAATATAATTGAGAAGCCTATTTCTTTTATTTTCTGCTATAAAAATATTTTATATAAACAGAAAATTAAGTTTAAAGGTTATTGAGAATATTTGAGTTAATACACATCAATAAGTGGAGTCTAATGTAAATATGAGAAGTAAATACGTTAGAAATTATTTATAGAAATGAATTGAATTTGATTGTTACATATGAAATGATTTTGTGATAAGATAATTTTGGTGGATCGGAGCATAAATTTTGGAGTGAGTATTAGAAACTATTTGGACGGTAACTTTGGTGAGTAATATTTACTTTTGGTATTATGTGGGACATTGATATTATATCAAAACTTCTAATTTTTATCAAATAAGAATTAATGCACATGAAGATATATATTATATGAAATGATAGATTATGTTGTGGATCTACAATAAATTTTGAAGAGACTGGTTATCATACTAGAAAGTGAGACACGTACTAAACGAAATAAGCTATTGGTATTCTGTGAGTATTTTTTTATCTTGGTTATTTATATGACATTATAAATATAAAAATGCTTTGAATATAAACATGCTATTTTTATAAACATATGTTGCATTGGTTTGAAATTCATGAAATGGTATTTACACGATAACGTGTTTTGGATTTGCAAGAGTAGATCTAAAATATGGTATTATTTTGATAGACTGAGCCACGAAAGATAATACTTCTTATGTGATAATCCATGTGAGACTGAGCCATGATAAGTGTCAGCCTTTCTCTATGTGATAATCCTCAAATGATTGTGGAGTATGTGGTAAATAAAGATGCAACCTACTATTATTAGGCCAGACAAAAAGTGAGACTCATTCTAATTTTGAAAGATATACATGTGGATGTCTTTTATTTAAATGTCACATGATTGAAAAAATAGCATGATCACTATATTAAGTACATATATGTATTTTTTTAATTTGCATGATGAATTCAAATGTTTTACTTAATTTGATTGTTCGCATAACTATATAAATATATCTAAATGCCGAGATAAAAAATATTCATTAAGCATGTTGTAGCACACATATTTTCTTTAACATTTCAAAAATAGATCGAAAAAGGAAAAGTCTAGCACAGGAAGAGTAGACAACTATTCAGTCACTACTATGTGCGTATGCTTAATTGTTTTGTAAGCTTGTATTTTTGTATAATTATAATTATCATTATATATGTAATATTTCCTAGAGGGGTGTAGATTTGTTTACACTAGATAAGAGTATTGAAAATTATAGATATAGATTATGAATTATGGTTGATGGTAGTATGTTGAATATTATTTGTTATGAAATTATTGAAGAATGAATTGTTTATCAGGTGATTATGTTTTTTTTGGGCTAACTCAAAATTTTCAAGGAGACTATTGAATTTATTTTTACGGATAGTATAAAATACGGGGTTAGAGAGGTTGACATAGTATTATATACACAAATGTAGCGTATATGATATTATGTGTCGGCCATGACGTCACTTTTTTGAAGTGGGTTGTGACAACCAATTTTCATCATAGTAGATTTTGATAGTTCTCATAACATTTTACAACCCATATTAGCTCACTTCCTACAGTTGCCTATATTCGCCATTCCCTCATTTTTTATGATGGTTGGTAATGGCGATACCATTACTGTTTTGGCCTCTGCCAAACAATTAAACTTAATATTTCCAACCACCAATTCATCCTCATTTCTAAAACCTTCCTATATAGGGTGCTAACTGGTTACTCTTTCTATTCAATCTTGTAACACCCCCTTTTCAATTTGTTTCTTAAAAACATTTAAATATCATTTTCTTATACATACATACATACATACATACATACATACATACATACATACATACATACATACATATATATATATATATATATATATATATATATATATTGATGAGAGTTGAAAACCTTTTTGAGTAGATATATTAGAAAAAATAATTGATTTATTTGAAAACTTGTTTCTTGTCTTTGACTACTTGTTCAAGCTGGTGAGACAACCTCCAGTCAGGGTGGTTAGATTGAGTCTGCTTCAAAAACTATGTCTTCCTAGATTAGGATAACCTACCTCCCATTCAATGTTTAAGTTTATTTGGGACAAGGCTTATTCACTATCAACTTGAACTTGTAATCTTTATCTCAGAACTAAGAAGAATTTTCTCCATATTTGAGGATGTTACTATTATCTAAGTTGTTTCTTCATCACACTAGTTTATTAGTTTTAAAACTAGTTTTTACAGCATCATTAGTATCACGAGCATTAATAATAAAAGTATAATGTAGTAATGGTGTGCCCAAAAGTACCCCACATCAAGGTTCATTCATTGATAAAATGGCCTTTAATCATTACATTCATGCTCTTGTACATACTAATGTTTAAGTAATATCATAAGGCACAAAAATCAAGAAAATAGAAAGATAGTAAGTTTTGGCCTAATTTCTTTAGTTGGTACCCTGGTTTCTTGCATTTGGAAAGTGGAAGGGGATGAGCTCTATGAGCCCAGTGGATTATTCTAATTTACAGACAATTTAACAATATAGCAAACACATCATACAATCAATCACTTTCATACATTAGGCGATATAAACAATAGATTATTTTCAATTGGTCGAGGTAGGGTGGCCGACCCTAGGGTGATTCTTGTACATCTGGCCAAGTGAATTTCGTAGGAACGTTACTGGCATCCATATGTCTAGCAGTCTGCAGTCTTAGAAGATATGCGAGGCACGATCGAGTTTTTTAAGTGTGATCACACACCCATATCTTAATCGAGACGTGAACGCAAGAACCACCGTTGATTG
>JAJIYU010009149.1:0-17259 GCA_030144865.1 Tinospora cordifolia | reverse complement strand
CTGCAGAAATCTCTTGTTGCTGCTACTGTGATTGTCTTCTTGCTGTCGTTACCATTGCCTGCTACTATTATGTTGTTTCTCTGCCGCTTGGCTGGCCGATCGCCCTCTTTATTTTCTGCTATTTTTTTTTCCTTTTCTGGATTTTTTTTAGACTTGCTGCTGCTGCTGCATCGATTTCCCTCTTTTCCGTCGCCCCGATTTGCTCACAATCTAGCCGTTCCCATTGGTTGCTGCTGTTGTTCGAACTCTACTGATCGTGCTGCTAATTTTCATCTGATCGTTGGCCTATGCTGTTCGCCTGCCGTTTTCTTGTTTTTTTTCTGCCGACAAAAGAGCCACTCGATCCCCTGCATTCATTGCTTGTGTTTGTCATTTTGCCATTTTGGGTTGTTGTAAGTTCAGTTGAAATTAAGTTCCACATTATAATAGCAATGTTATATATACTATCAAAAGTAAAAATTACTCAACTAAAATTGATGTCAAACTAGTTATCAATATCCAATTGAAAATTATACTTTAATCCATCAATATTATTCTATTGCAAAATCATTTTATATACACCAAATGAAATTCGACTCATTTTACTTTCATGTTATAAATTATTTTTAACATATTTCTTTCTTTCATTTAATCTTATATATGGATCTAACCTCGTGTTATATATATTAGTGTACATCAACCTGAATATTTTTAACAATCTTCAAGATTATTTCTCTACTCATTTTATAGTAGAAATCTATAAAATAGGCTCCTTAATCACATTTTTATTAAATTTTCAAGTTATTGTAAATAACCTAATTTTTTAATTACTCATCAAAATTTCAAACGATAACCAAAATTCATAAATTTGGTATTAATAGTCTGAAATTTTATTCTCTATATTTATATGGTATTCAAGTAAAGTTTTATGAGAATTTGACATGTTAAAAAGTCTCCCTAAAGTCATTCAACTTTTGAGTATTTATATTAGTCCTGACAATAACTATGAACACAAACAAATTACATATTTGTGATCTATAGGTCGCCACAACTAGTGCAAGGATAAAAATTTTATTTAGTTTCACTCAATGTGAAGTAACACCTCAGTTTTAGAAACCAATATATAACATCATAGATATTAAAAATTACACATGTGATTGTAACATGGGGATGAAATAACATTTTTGTAACTACTAGAAGAAATTATGAGTTTGACTTACCTACTTGACAGATCATGCAGAAAATATCCAAATTTTCTCACTTACTCTTTGGCGTTTCAACCTCTGCATCAACTTCATATATAATGAAGAAGAAAGAGCCATTGCCTTTTCTTCAACTTCATATATAATGTATAATATATCAACTTCACTGTATTTTTTTTGTATACACACATATATACATATATACGTATATATATATATATACATATATATATACACACACAAGTATGTATGTATGTATGTATATTACAAAAGCGAAATTGTATTTGTTTTATTATAAGCCCTAATGATTTATATATTACAAAACTTGGGTTTTACATCAATCTTGTAGCCATTAGTCTCATAAAAGCCAAATTGTCTAAAAATAAATTATAAAAGTTCATGAATGCATGCTTCATTTCTTTTTTCTTGACATGCCTCCTACCGTGTAGTAGTTCCAGATCGTAAAGAACCTACTTCTTCGGAGTTTGTGCAACCAAAGGACAATGAGCTTTGAATTAATTTGAATGTTGTCAATCCCTATTTCAGTAATGCAGAGTTTGGCCACATTACGTGGTTGAAGGCCTACCACCAGATGCCTTGGGCTGCTCTTAAAAAAGGTACTTGAATGGTATTAGGAAGGTGAACTAGTAGTCTATCTATAGACATTTGTTTCTCATTGGTGGGCAAACTACAAAGATGCTGCTAAGATTGTTATTCTCTTATTTGTCAACCACTTAATTTTCTCACAAATTTCATAACATATCCAACTATGTACAGGATTGTTGGGTTTTCCTTTTAGTTTTTAAGTTTTATTTTACAAGTGTTAGTCATCTACTAAGAGAAGGTTTGCTCTTCACCATCGAAAAAAGTTTTTTTTTTTTTTGTATTTTTAACTAGAGTGTTATCAAGCTAGCCTGTGTAAGTAAATTAAGAAAGAGTTCACCCCCATATCACCTACAAAGGTAGTTAAATTAAAATTCTTTTCTATTGTTTAAATCAAAATGAGTATTATTATAAGTCATCATATCTTTTTCTTATTTTTTTTTTATTCATGATGTTACATTAGAATTATATTGCACTTTTCTAGTTAAAAATTTTAATTCCAACAATCGAGGAGAGGATGTAGCCAAGTATGGGAGGTTTGTTTATGAAAGGCAAAGACAAAAATAAGTTAGAGGAAGAGGAGGCGGATCATTGATTTGGCGATGATGATGATTTTTGTGATCCTCCGTCAAATAATTTTGACTATTTCCTTCTAAAGCTTCAAGTGACCATCATACTAATGGTAACGATGAGTTCATTTTGAATGAGATTAGAATTTTGACACAAAAGCTGTTGAATTTGAATAAAAAAATTTAGTAAGTTGGCTACTAATGTGATCAAACACAAAACAATTTTTTGAAGCTGTTTTATGAATTTCTCTTCTAACGAACAAGGTTAGAAAGGTAAATTTGAACTTTATTATTTAGTTAATGTAACAATTAAATTATTTTCTCTTCTTATTTTTGGATTAATTATGTTCTTTTTTGTCTTCATTATTATATAATATCAATAGTGCATAATACTGATATTCTTGTACTAATGTTGCATTATTGTTGTATATTTTTAGTATATATTGTGTATACAATATGTATACATCATAGTGTGAAGAGTATTTACTCTTTATTTTGCATTTTGGGCATATAACAATCATATATGTCATATATAGCATGTGATTTATTGACTATTATAATACTGATATTTTTTAAAATAACTTTGTTAAATACTTTTATTTAGGCATCTTCATGTCTTTATAGAAAGTACGATGAAGCTAAACATTACAAGATGTTCATGAAGACATTCTTCATTAATTTGATGTAGACAGAGTTGATAATGATTATGTTGTTGTGGAGGATGCTCGTATTCACGGCAATGAACCTTGCAATAACATTAAAGCTAAGAAACAAGACAATGATAATGATGATGATAACATTGTTGATAAGAATAAAGATGTGCTTAGAAGTTCTAATTCCATTATTGAGCAGCTTATTTTTGAAAATAAGGAGGAATTGTTGATGTGCAGTCAAAATTATAGTTGTATTTCTCCATTAGTAATTGTCATTTATTAAAAAAAATTATTTGTTCTAGGGCTGCTTCATTGAACAATTAAGGCATGAGTTTACAAAACACTTGCAAGAAAAGTGCTCAAAGTAATAAATATATGTCATTCTAGATGTGTATTTTTTTTTTAAGTATTTTTCATTTTCTAATTTATATGTTAATTTTCTTGTCTTTCATCTAATTCAAATGTTTTCTTCATTGTTAAGAATGATGAACGTTCATTTTTCATTTCTCAATGCTATAATGAATGTACATGTGAGTTTCTCAAATTGATAAAATAGTCAATTGTGCAATGAAGTCATTTTAGATGGTTGTTGTAATACCTCAAAACTATAACCTTAGCTAATCATAAATCAATCAAAAATTAATCATAATTTGACTCGGAATAACTCTTGATTAACAAAGGTTTATCATAGTTAAGAACTGGTCCACTATCAACATTACATGCATACCTAAAAAGTTCAAAAAAAATATTTTGAGGTCGAAATAATGGAATTAGGATTGTTACAACATGCTGTGGTGGCTTTTTTATTCTTCTTGTTGTCTCGATCATTTCGACACAAAGCTGATTATCTAATTTAATCATTACATATATAGATATAGATAGAAATCAAGCTCAAAAGCGGGCTGGTTGTTAGGTTTCAAATGCTCAATTTTGATTGTGTAACCACCCAACTTTATGAGCTTGTTTCTATATCTATTAGACTGTAATTTATGTCATTCTTCTAGCAATATGGTGTCCAGGTCTAAACATGTTGTGGTTTAAGATTCACGAAATATGTTAGGTGATTACATACCATGAATATCAATAAAATGTAATGGTTTAAGATCTGAAGTAGGTGTTACTTTTTCAGTACATTCTAGTTACAAAAGAAAAATGTAATGGTTTAATAAATAAATAGACCGAATTTTTAAAGTTAAATAAATAAATGTTATGAAATAAAAGAAAATTGTTGAAAAATGAAGAAAATAAGAAGACGAACTTGAGATAATAGAAATGGTAGAGAGCTTCTCATTCTTGTGATAATAAGTTTGATTTCAACTTTGGTACAACATTTATAATGTAAACACCTATTTATATAGACTTTTGGTCATAATAGGGTAATAAATACCACTAAATATAATGTGGTTACTGAAATAACTGGAGTCACTGAAATCATTAATGAATAGTAAATAGAATGATGCGTAGCAGTAAGAAATATGCAGTATAATAAATAAGAGGGGCACATAAATTATTTACACAGTTGGGCCAACTAGCCTACGTCTGTTGGGCCTTACCCAAGGAAAGTGATTCCACTATTCATTTGCAAAGTACACCACCTCATAACAGGAACAACACATACAATAGTACACTCCAAACAAGAATCTTCTTGATGTCCTCATGTTTTGAAGTGTACTGTTAGACTCTATCAGTGCACACTTAGCCTTTACAATAGTCTCCACTATCTTGCATAAAACTAATTGCAGAGAATACATGACCTTCTCAAAGTTATGATCACTCAATAATAATAAAAAAAAGAATTATAGCTTTCAAACACTCAATACAATGGTTAGGACATGTATAAACAATATTTTTTTTTGTAGTTCATAGTGATGATGAAAACTTTAAACACCTCAGAATATATAGAATGCAGTTTGTAGGTTTTCCATAGCAAACAAAGATTCTGGGCAATTTCTATGTAGATTGTGCGATGCACTATGTCACAATACTATGAGCACAATTGACGAACTAACAGATTTCCAAAAATCAATTTCTTTTCAAGAACAACAAAAATCTTCTGTAACTTTCTGAACGCGAGCAGACTAAAATCTTTTGCAGAAACAACAACTTGTTAATTTGTAAAATGCACTCCACAAAGGATGTCGGGATTCTATTTCAATCATCTCAAGATTTTTTTAAGGAAATCATTGACAAGAAAGCCTTTTTCTATATTTGGAAAGATTCTGTAAACTCGAATTCTAAAATTAAGAATGATTTTCCAAAAATATATTTTCAGAAACTTGCGTATAGACAAGTTCAGAAACATTTCATGTAATTTTAAAAACTATTCTAACCATTGTAAATCAGAATGGAAGTTACGCAATAACAATTCCAAAATGGCACATGGTATCCATAAGGCAAGTAAAGTATGATATTTAGTTTCTAAAAGTGGCCTACAAACAATATTTCAAATTTTTTCTAAGAACAGAAGAATATTTGTATGCAATAATTTGTTTTCAAAAGTCTTTGATATTCAGTTTTCAAAAATTTTAAAATCAGTTGGACATGATATCCATAATCCCACGCTATTATGAATCGTTAATGTAATTTCCAACACCAATTTTTAGAAATTCTAAAATCAGATGAACATGATATTCATAATCCTGCACTATTATGAATCGTTAATATAATTTTCAGCACCAAAAATGTCAATCAAACAATCACATGTCTACACACATGATTCCTAACAGTTACAAGAACCAAGTAAATGCCTTATAGGTTACATAAAAATGGTGGAATATGAAATGACTATAATTATTAGAATTTAGGTGTTAGAGAATATTAAATAGTGAGTGGTGGTTATTGAAATATATTTATAACACTCTCCCTTTTAAATACTACCATATATAAAGAATATGTCTCGTTAAAACCTTATTAGATAAAACTCAGTGAGAAAAAAAATTTAGAAAGAAAAAGAACATATATTCTTATAGAGTCTTATAATATTATTAGGACTGTCTCGTTAAAAACTTTGTAAAAAAAACTTAATGGGACAAAATTTTAGCTAAGGGAAAAAAGTACAACGCATTAATCAATACCTCCTCTTTATTTTTTCCCTGATGATGATATACATAAACTTTTTTTTGTTGTTATACCTAAAATACCTTTGAGTCGCCACATCCCAATACCATGTACAAGTGTCATAAATCTTGCACTTGGCAAAACTTTTGCAAACAAATCTTGAAGATTTTTCCTTAATCTTATTTGTTAAATATTAATTTCATCATTCTTCTGAAGCTCATGTGCAAAGAAAAATCTTAGTAAAATATGTTCGGTTCTATCATATTTGATAAATCCTTCTCATAACCATGCAATACATGTTGTTGCATTTTCTTTAGATAATATTGTCAAACAAACTTTAATAGAAGATAATCCATAATATCCTTGAATATGTTGGATCATAAATTTCAACCATACACATGATAACTTGTTTTATAGATTGTTAGAATTTTATAGTGATTTGAAGAATTTGTGAACTATGTTTGTTTCATGGATGTTATGATATCGAAATATCACTATAAATAAAACTAATTATGTTCGTGACCTTTGTGAGGATCGGATAAAAACTTAATATCTACATTCTAGCCAACTTTGGTGTTGCTTTTCTTGAAGGAAAATATAGACTCATATCATTTGTTCCTCAAAGATAGAATAATGATGTTTAACTTCATTCTAATATTTTTGAGTTGGTAAAAGTCGCATCTTGCAAGTAGCTTGATAGAGAAAACAATGTTTAATCTTGTACTTTTAAGACCAATAAATGCATTAATCATAATAAGATTTATTATTTTGAGACCAATAATTTCTCCGTCATGAAGATGAAATAGTTTTTGTCAACTTCAGGTAACCTAATCACCATTTAGAAACTTAATGGATATGCTTTGTCCATATAAAATAATTTTAAAGCTTTCCTAATAAATATTTAGTGAGAGACAAGAACTCACCTTGAAAAATTCTTAATTTATAGGCCGAGATATAATTTTGTTTTTTCAAGATATTTCATATCAAATATTTTCAAATTTGATATATTTTCTATTTCTTCATTAATTCTCACATGTTCATAACATTCAAGTAATAAATAATAAGGATATGCACAACAAACATGAATTAATAAATATAATTATAATATGCACATGTAAATATGATCACTAATATCAATCAAAACAATTGTAAGATACTCACGTGAATAATTAAGTAATATGGTGCTTAATAATGTTAAACATTTTAAAATTTATACTCCGAAGCATTTGCTTCAAGCATATATTTTAAATCTTTTGAAATTTTTTTAATCCTTTAGGAATTTTTCATATATATCATCATCCACGAATTTATTTTTCTTTAAAATTTTTTACAAAATATTCATTTGCATCCAACACTCATGCACTATTAGGTTTTGAGATAAAAATTTTACTCATTAGTCAATGAGTTTACATTGTTCATTTTTAATGTTGACATTATTCCAAAATCTACAGTGTGCGATCTCGATTTTATAAAATATCAATGAATACTTTTAAATATTATAAGAAATATTAATTTTCATTCAATATTTCGTAAATATATTGAATTTATGATATTTTTACAAACAAGACATATTTATATCCTTTTATCAAACATTTATATCAAATTTATTTTTTTTAGAGAATATCTAATTTTTCAATTTATCTCTTTAAGAGATATTTGTGCTTTGGAATACTCACGTCCCCAATTTATTCTATTCTATAAAATATTTATATAATCAAAATATTATTTTATTCTTCTTTAGGAATATTTTGCATATATATCGTTTGACTTGATCGGTCAATCACACTTTAAGCGCGTCAAATTTTTATAAATAACTTGTGCATCAGTTAATTGATTTATATTTGCACATGATTGATCTGTAAACTATTAATTAATTTTTAACTTCTCATTTGATATTCATGTTCACATAGCTTTAAATTATATGAGCAATTTTTTATATCATTATCTCAAAATTGGGTATTCTCCCCTAATGACAAAAAAATTACTTTAATAAATCATGACATGATAAAAACATTGTATTGAGGTTCCACAAAAAAATTTGGCTAATAATGCCAAAATATAGATATATTTTTGTTAAAATTTTTTTTATTCTCAATCACAATATATTTCAATCAACCTCATATTTTAATATAATAAATCAAAAGAAAAACTAGTTATTATTTAAGTACACTCATTTACCAATCTTTCAGTTGCTCTTTAAGAGTATTTATTTTTCAATATACTAATTGCTCTTCGAGAGCAATTTTAGCAAAATATAAAACATTACTTTATCATTGCAAATATGTTGCATTTGCTAATGTATTAATTGCTCTTCACGAGCCATCAATAATTTTTTAATCTCAGCATATTCTTACTAAAACATTTTGACCAATCATATGGTGATACTTTATGTGTCTAACCAATATTAATTTATCTAATACATATTGCAAGCACTTCATAATTTCTAATTTTATGTCTTGCAATAATGATATTATTCCACTATAGGAGAATAGTGAAGGTTATAATCATATTATCAACAACTGTAATCATATGGTTCTTAAAATAATTTTAATTATAATATATGTCATATAAAATATATCAAAATATGATTTTTTTTTTATCATTTTTATTACACCACTTCAATGTTTTAATGCTACTTTGGAAGTATATTCAGGACAAACAATAATTTTCTTTTAATATAAATATTATTTCATGACACTTTAATATTTAAATATCACATGATTTATTATATGATCAAAATAAACTTTGAGTTTAATTGATCAAATAATATTGTAACTTCATAGACAAACTTAATTATAATAAATCTTTTAACAATGTTCGTCATGAAATATTCATAAAATAAATTTGAAATAACCGATAAATGCCAAATAAAGACATTAAATAACAAAAATATTAAAATAATAAAATAAAATATATGTGTCAAAGTTGATATTAATTAATAATCAGATATTGTCCACTTAAAAACGGTAAAGTAAAAACTTATAAGATTTTTTATTACCATTAAACCAACTCTTAATTAGTTTAAGACTAATTTAGAAATTGACAATTATATAGGTGGATCTATAGGCAAAACTCAATCTAATTACATATAGAGCATTATAACTTTGACATTTCAAACTATTTTAGCATCTTTAGGCTAGTTATAATTTTATTATAATTTTATAAATTTCTTCAATAGGTTCATGCTAGAAAATCTCATTGATAAAGCTTTTTTAATAGCTCATAACGAAAATTTTATTTCTCAATAATTTTAAGTTAGAAAATATTATTTTTGTTGTATAACTTTAGGTTATGAATTTTTTTTAAGTTTTTTAACTTTTAATATATTGAATCAAATATTATGATATATTTTGTACCTAATTGGTATTGTAAATTCAAGCGCAATCAACCATAATATTTTTGTATTTAAAGAGTATCTTGACTGATTTTTTTGGATAGCTTCAACCTATGTATGTATCATTTATAAAGTCTTCTTTTATTTATATCAATCAAAATTTATTAAAAAAATTAATTAATATCCATAATTGAAATAATTTTAAATATTTTAAGGATTTTGGAGTCTAAAGGTCGTTGAGGCCTTAGTCTTTAATTTAAATATATAAATAAGAATAATTTTAATTATATACTTAGTTCTCTCATATAACTTAAGATATAAATAAAATATTATAAACTAGATAAATAGGGTGTTTCATCATCAATCTGAACCTTTTGAGTTGAAAAAGTGTATTTGAGTTGGGTTGAGTTATAAAATGCCCAACTCTAGCTCACCCGAACTGAAAAGAGCCCTGTTTTGAGCAACCCCTTCGATTTTGTCCTTTTTGCATTGGCTTTCACTTTTACTTTCCCTCTTTCGCAATACATAGTCGCAAACATGGCAAATCTGAATCGCAGACTGCTAGCAAAGTCACATAGCAAATTGCAAGCAAATCTTCCGGTAACTGGTAAAGCTCCCACAACAGTACATCTTTTGGTCTTCTTGTTTTTCCAATTGCAGGTAGTTGCTACTATTGCGTCTTCTTCATCCTCTTCTGCCTGTTGCGGATCTGGCTGCCCGTGCTTCTTCTTTTTTCGGTTGCAAGTGGCTACTACTACATCTTCTCCTTCCTTGCTTCTTTTTTCTTCTTCTTCCCTGATTCTTCTTTCTTCTTCTTCACTTCTCCTTCTTTGTTCATTCAATTGCAAATTTGGCTGCCCTGCTAATGTGTCTTCTTCCTTGCTTCTTCTTTCTTCTTCCCTGCCTCTTCTTTTTGCATTCAGTTGCAAATCTAGCTGCGAGTGGTTCTTCTTTTTCTTCTTTTCCTGTTGCAGGTGGTTGTTGTTGCTGCTACTGTGTCTTCTTCTTCTTCCCTGCTTCTTCTTCTTTCTTCTTCTTCCCTGCTTCTTCTTTCTTCTTCTTCTTCTTCTTCTTTCATTCACACAACTCTCTTACCAGCTCCTTCTTTGTTCACACAACTAAAAAATCGTCACCATTTTTTAGTTTTACTATTGTGCATATGCTTTGACGCACATTTTTCAGTTTCAGATTGCTTCACGATGTATGGCCAACCCGAGAACTCAATCCAAACCGAACCAAACTGGATTGGTTTGGGTTTTGAGATAAGATGATTTAAGTTGAGTTTTAAATTTGTCAACCCGAATAATTTGTGTTGGGTTATGAGTTTGCCTAACCGATCCAACCCACGAACACTACTATAAATAAACACAATAAAAATAAATAATCAAAATTTTAATTTTAATTTTGACAAAAATATCATCATATAGTAATTTTTTAATGTAGAAAAATAAACTCATTTAATTTGTAATCTCTTTTTTATACCTTATAGTATAATATTAATTATTTAAAAACAATGACTATTATAATATGTAAATTAATCTTATTTTGATTACTGTAATATTTTTAAAAAAATATAATAGCAATTATATTCATGTTCATATTAATAATTATTAACAAATCTAATATTCGCTTTAGAGAATATATGATACCATTTAGACGAGAATTTTTTTGTCAAATTAATTTTTATTATACTCATGTATTTAAATCTGTAATTTAATACTTATATTCATAAGAATCATTCATTTTTTATAATATTAATGAGATAAATATATATCTATATTTTTTAAGCTCCATATCTAATTTATAGATGAATATGCAAATATAACTGTAATAGAATTATAACAAGAAATAAGATATGCATGTTAATAACATTAAGAATAAGATTTTATTTAAAAATGTTCACGTCTTGACTTTTTTTTTTCAAAATATATTATTTGTATGAGTTGATGAGACAACCTCCGAGAAAAGCGGTAAAACAGAGTCTTTTCAAATAATCGGCCGCCTAAAACTAAAAAATACATTTCCCTTTCCATATTTAACTTTACTAGAGAAAAACTTATTTACTATCAATTCAAACTTATAGTACTATTTATATTAAAAAAATTAAGAATAAAGTATAAATAAATAATTAAATATTAAATAAATTATTTATTTATCATATTTTGACTTTTAATTTCTGATATAAAAGATTATATAAGATGCAACTACAGAATATACTATTTTAATAAGTGACATTATTTATAATTTATGTTAAATTATACATATATACAAAGTATATGCATCATTCAAATAATAATATAAAAATTAATCTAACAAATTAAAAACATACTTTTAAGCTTTCACTTTCAAAACTCTCGTTTCTTTGATCTTTAAAATATTTTTATCAAGAACGTGATCATGCTGATAAGGTATCATGAAATAGAAGAAAATTACTAAAAAATAAAAAAAATAAAAATAGTGGAGAGTTTCTCATTTCCTGGATAAGAGGTTGGATTTCAATACTACAAGTAAATGCTTTATAGGTTAAATGAAAATAGTAGAATATGCAATGACTATAATTATTATAATTTTGGAGTTAAATAATATTAAATAATGAATAGTGATTATTCAAATATATCTATCATAAATAAATAGGTTGAAAATATTTTTGGGTGATCCCCAAATTCATCGGACGCACTAAAATTACACAAATTTCACAGCTGAGAACCGAAAAATTTGTATTTATATATAATAACATATGCATTTATTTATTGTTTCCCCTTGTGTATTTCCTTCGCTCTTCCGCCATCGTTGTCTGCTTCCTAAATTTTGCTATGGAAAATCAACGAGAAGAATGCATTGAAGAAGGTAATTTTTCTGTCTGCACCTTCTATTTCACTGATTATTTCGTATTTTTCGCTTTTTTTGGAATTATTATTGTTATTATCATTTGATTTTTGGTTATCTGACATGTAATCGTTGCAATCTGTAAAAAGAATCGAGCTTCAATGACTTTTCCGTCGGTCTATGATGTACTCTAATCGTATATCAGTTTTATTGTTTTGAAATATTAAGTTCGTGGTCAGGCATTGATTGATTAGGTATTTAGTTCTTCTTGTATTTTCATTTTATTTGTAAAGAAGAAGATTATACTGGAAATTTTCATTTTTCCAGTCAGTCTCAAGTGCAGGTTAGAAATAGTTTATGGGAATCTATTCGATTTTTTCATGTAGTATCATACAGGAGAAACAGTTATTACAGATTTTTTAAAAGGAAAAATAAAGGGAGGAATTTTGGGAGTTTAGGTCTTCATTTTGTTATATGTTATTTTTGTATTGGGGTTTTGTCAGGATTGGATTTGGATTAGGTGAACCAATTTGTATCGATGAACATAACGGTTTATATCTTAATTTTGAAGTGAACAAACATGGGAATGAAGGTTGTGGTCACAAAAATGATGCACTGGATGATGGAAATGAAGTGGATTTGAATAAGCAGGAGCAGCATGGTCGTTTGTTGCCAAATGCTGATCTCAGCACTGAGAGGCATGAAGCTTATACGAAATCTTACTCATTTGCAGAAAGTGAGGAGGAGATCAGTGTTAAAATTGCCAATGATGTAGAGAGACTGCACTCTGAAGAAAGAGACGATGAAGTAGTGAGTGGAAAATGTTCTGATGCATTTCCGTCTCTGATTCAAGCAGAAGCTTTTGTTGAAGAACCAAGAAAGGGAGGTCCTGTTCATGTTCCAACAAAGGCTCCTGAGGCACCAGAGTCTAGATATCAGGTGGAAAATATGGGAAACAGCAACTCTTATAATGATGGTGAATCAAAGAAAAATTCTGAAAAAGAATTTGAGGAAAGTTTTCAATTTGAGAACCCCAAATCTTGCGCCTTTGAGGAAATGGATGGTGGGGATGGGGAGCATGTGTTGGGAAGTCCAGACTATGGTTATGAAGCTAAGAAGGAAGACACATCCAACTTGAAGGAGTTGGAAGCCAACAATGGGGACTTGGAGAGGAAGAACTTCAATGTAATCGCTCCTGGAAGAACCTCTGAGAGGTCAGTATCAGCAGTGAGAGAGATGTCCCTTTCTCCTGAGAAGGGTCCTAATGACGAACAACCTGCTGGTTTAAAGAATTCTTCTTCATCTTATGGTGTCCAAGATTCATCATATTCTCCCGAGTCATCTGGACCAAAACATTTACCTTCTTCTGAGAAGCATGTTGAAGATGGTAAAAAAGCTCCATCTAAGGATCAAATGCATCATTCTGTGAGACGGTCTTCCTCTATTTCCCCGCATAGGCGGTCCAGAAGAGATTCACCAGATGGGGATGAACTATTCCAAAAGCCTTTATCAATATCACCAAGAAAGCGCCGTAAATCACCCGATCATCGAAGGCGGGAGAGGTCGGTGTCACAATCGCCTACCAGAAGAAATGAATCTTCTCGATATAGAAGACACTACCGTGACAGATCTCGATCAAGATCTCCACATGCAAGGGATCACCACAGAAGATCCCCGAGGTGACTGGTTTTCCTAAAACTGCTAGAAATATTCTTCTCTCTTTTATTTTTCTTTCAAATAGTCTCTCTGTGGAAAGCAAGTTTGATGTGTTCTGTTTGTTGGCGCTTGGACTTTTTGTCATTTCATGGTTTACATTGACTTCTGTATATCTCATGTTTGTTTGCTTCTAGAAGGTTTTCCCCACGGCACAAGTCTCCTCCTTCAAGTTATCGCTCTCGTCGTCGCTCTCCTAGAAGAAAGCCTTGGTCACCTCCTCCTAACAGAAGCAATGGAATTGGGAAGCCCGGTAACAATTTATTTATTGCAGGCTTTAACTTTATGACCACAGAGAGAGATCTTGAAAGAAAGTTTTCTCGGTTTGGCCGTGTGAGAGATGTTCGCATAGTTCGGGATAAGAGGTAACCATTTTGTCACCTTATAACTTCTAATTACAAACATCGTAAATTTGATATCTGAGATTGCTGTCTCTTAAGGTTTTACTTGGCCATTTAATTTATCCTGTTCTTATCTTTTTGATTTTCCATATTCATGCATCTATGCCCATTCCATTATGATTGTATTTTTGTTGTGCATGTTCTTTCTAGTTCAGCCTTTTATATGTGTGTGTGTGTGTGTGTCTTGAGCTTCTTTGTATGTTTTTCTGAATAATAACCCTTGCATAAGTTGAATTAATTCTAACATTTTGCTTGAGTCTGTTTCAACATATTATTTCAGTACAGTTCATGAGGATATTATGGATGCACTCAAATGTGTAGGCACATCCTCATACAGCATTTGTTGTGGTAATCCCAGCTTAACAAGGGGAATCAAGGGAAGTTGAATTTTTCGGTTCTCTATTTTGAACATCTGGCAAAATCGATATTGGTTTATATGAGAATATAGTAACTTCAGTTATCGGTGTCAAGAACATATAATTTTCTTGTTAATAATTGGTTAGAACATAGAAGTTTTAGGTCATAAAGATTTACGTACTTTTGCTGATTCTGAAAGCTTTCTGTGAATCATCAGATGAAGGAATGTTATCGGGGCATTGCATTTGTTCTTTGAACTTTCTTTTTTTACTTTACATGAAATGGTGTCTTATATGTATTCTTACTTTAGGCATGAATGTCCTTTTCATGTACTGGTTTTGTTTTAGCTACTTCTTTGATTGCTTTTCTAATGCTTGCTTGGAGGGGCCTCATGGTGATTGCCCCATCCTCAACTTTATCCTACTGAAACCTTATTGGCTCTGTATGTAAGGTCTGGGGATTCCCGTGGATTTGGCTTCTTATCCTTGGAAAGAGATGAAGATGCAGATGCAGCAATTCGAGCCCTTGACCAGACGGAATGGAATGGGCGGATTGTCCTTGTAGAGAAATCAAAATCACATTGAAGCTTCATGCAAGTAATTATAGGTGGTGATAGCTTATATGGTTTCAAGTTTGAACTTTGTTGACATTCTGTAGAACTTCTGGACTGAAAAGAGATCTTTTTTACTTTCAACTATTATTATGCTTGATTTTCTCATCATCCTCCCTTTTGTTTTCTATGCATGTGCGGGTGTGTGTGTGTTTGGAACTTTCTTCAGTGATTGCCAATTAAGCATAACAAAATGAGTTCTTTATATGCTGACATCTAAGTTTAGATTGGAAGCCACCATTGGCAGGACCGTCTCTTGATTAAGCTACAGATTTTGCAATTCTTCATGAAATTTTGTTTGTAAACACTTAAATAACATGTTCTATGATATCCTCTTTCAGGGATCCCTGCTGATTAGAATTGAAAGTTCTCTTATCTTCTTGTGCCTAGAAATCTCTACCCGAAGTGCTTTGTACCTGGAACTTTGCGCTAGAACATGTTTGCACTATCTGAAATTTCAAACTTATCATTTGCAAGATGAGTGCATTGGTGAAACTTTTTTTATGCATTGTGAACCTTTATTTGTTTTATGCTATCTCTCACATAGTGTTCCTGGAGATTGTTGTTTACATGGTGCAGGGATTTTGATGAATGAGGCTTAACTATTAGTACTATAGGTAGTCTGGAATCCTTGTACATGTATACGGAAGTTCGAGTGATGAACCCGATTGGTTGTTTGTGGTTCGTGTACCTTTACAATTTGTGCAACTTGGCCTTCTAAGCAAGTTGCTGTGCAGCTTTACCTATTCTGTTACTAGGTTGTCTGATTTCATGGTGAAGATATGATTCCAACTGATTTGCTCTTCCTACTTGTTTTTCTTATTCTTTCTTTTAGTTTGTCATACATCTGTAGAGGTTTTCTTCTGTGCAGGCTGTGATATGTTCTTAACAGTACCCCTCCTAAGTAAAATCTGATGTCTGGATCTTATTACTTTGGTTGAACCCGAGAACGTGAAGTTCTAAATACGAATATGACTTCCGTTGGCCAGTTCAGGACCTATCACTATGGCGTAGGTATACAATTCCTGTCATTATTGATCTCTCAAATCAATTCACCTAACTGGCGTTCTTCTCAAGGCCTTCAGTGGTACCACAGTGATGTTAATCTATATGTTTTTTTGATAAGTAGGAAAACATAAGGAGCGATAGAATTAGAATGTGCATATCCTAAAGTTTACTTCTTCTTGGGCAAATCTTGGAACTTTTGTGCTATGTTTGTTTAGTTTTCTGAGAAATGATAACTGGAACTGGAAGATGATAAACTTGATTTGTTGCTAGTTGATCAACCAGACTATAAATGTGTAATATTCATTCCAGACCCGTATTTGCTGTACCATACTCAATTTCTCAGGTAAGTCTTAGCATTATAAAGCTACTGCATGAAGAAAATGGTGATCTATGTGATTAATATTTCTTGTTAGAGTCTTTCAGCTACATCTTTACTTGTAACAATGATGAAACTCTATTGTAAGTTTTATTCTATATGCACGAATTGGTGGAAGGCTGATTGATGGAACGTTGTATGATTTTTTTTTTTTTTAATGATTCAAGAGATTCGAACCCCCATCAGTGGGGCAGGGGCACTATGACCTACTGCGCTGCAATTAGTTGGTTTGTATGATTTTTTGTTTAGGTTGTAAGGTATGCGGGGTCTAACTTGTTGCATCATTGCTTCCGAGGGAAGCAATTTATTTAAACAAGGAAACTGGAGCAGGCTGGATGCTATGAGGGTTATAGAAGAAACGCAGGATAATTATGGATAATGCATGAATATGCTCCTCAAACATGACAATGCCTCTTCCTTAGGAAGCAACCTCACCAAAAGATGTTTTTAACGTTGAGCGACTCCTTTTGTCGCATCATTTGCTGGAGAACAATTCACGGCTTCAAGACTAAAGTCATAGGTCTTGCTTGATTGGTTTAGTGGTGTAATGGAAAGCATAGGTCACCCAAAT
>JAJIYU010009148.1:0-17272 GCA_030144865.1 Tinospora cordifolia | reverse complement strand
AGAGAATGAACAAATAATGAAATGAGGAGATGGCTTTTTATAGCCAAATTTAGGGTGGGTCCCATTGGCAACAAAGTCAAAAATAATGGCTCCTTATCCATCCAAGTCATTAGATTATTACCAAGTTAACTAATAAATGTTTTAATTTTGATTTATCCACATGACTCATCAACTTTATCTTATTTCTTATCACATGAGTCATTAGATAATGATCTTTTTAATAAAGTTATTTTCATTAATTATTTCTTTCATTATCCAAGTCATTAGCTAAGGATTTAATTTAACTAATTTTTTCTTAATTATCCATCCAAATCATCATTTATCTCTTGAATTTATATTTTCATTAATTATTTTGATTTATCCATTACCTCAATTATCAAGCAACATATATTTGTATATATATAATTTCATTTTCCAACTAAGCACATATATGTATATACTTTTCCATTTAATTTAAATATACCCCTCTCTATATATATTCTTGCATATTAATACATATATGTATACATATGTAAATACAATACTTAATTTATTACATAAATTTATTTTATTCATTTTTTTAACTCCGATAAATAATTATTATCATTATTTATTTATTTTAATTTCTCAAGTAATACACTTATTACTTAATACTTTCACCAAAAATCATGTATTACCATTTAATACACATATTGATTAATATCATTGCCAAAAATTTCGTATTTCTGTATAATCATGTATTTCTCATTTATAATTCATTAATTTATACAGAAAAATATATATCGAACCCGTCGATTGAATGTCCAAAAATACAGGTCGTTACAGTAACATAGGACCCAACCTGCCTTGTGGTTGAGCTTAAACTTGTTTCTTGGGGGGTTGGGATGTTACAAGTGTCTCCACATCTTTAGAGCAAATACTATAGCTGCTAACTCTAAGTCATGTGTTGGGTAGTTCTGCTCATAGATCTTTAGTTGTCGCGAGGCATAAGCAACAACCTTCCCTTCCTGCATTAGGACCGCACCTAACCCATTTTGTGAAGCATCCGTGTAGGTGATACCATGAGTTGGAGTGACTAAGATGCGGGTCATAATCAATTTGCTCTTCAATTCTTGGAATGTTAGTTCGCATTTCTTATTCCATGTGAACTTAGCTCCTTTTTTGGTCAACTTAGTCATGGGTTTTGCTAACTTTGAGAACTCTTGGATGAATCTTTGGTAGTATCCAGCTAGGCCTAAGAAACTCCTAATCTCTATAATTGTCTTTGGTTGCTTCTAGTCCATGACAGCTTTCACCTTCTTTGGGTCTATAGAGATGCCTTCCGCTGATACTACGTGGCCAAGGAACTTGACCGTCTTCATCCAGAATTTACACTTGCTGAACTTGACATGCAATTGGTATCTTCTAAGGGTTTTTGACACCAATCTCAAGTGTTCAAAGTGTTCAACTTCCGACCTAGAGTAAATTAGGATGTCATCCACAAATGCCACCACAAACTGGTTGAGGTATTATCTAAACACTTTGTTCATCAAATCCATAAATGTCGCTAGGGCACTAGTCAAACCAAATGGCATCACGGTGAACTCAAAGTGTGCATATCGTGTTCTGAAGGTTATCTTGTGTATATCAAACTCCTTGATTCTTAGTTGGTGATATCTCAACCTAAGATCAATCTTTAAGAAAGAGTAGCTTCTCTTAATTGATCGAATAGGTCATCAATCCTTGGTAGGCGATACTTGTTCTTTACAGTTGCCTAATTCAGTTTCTAGTGTTAACACATAGCCTCATAAACCCATCTTTCTTCTTCATGAACAACACCTGAGCTCCCCATGGTGATTCAATTGGCTTAATGAAGCTTTTCTCATGGAGCTCTTCTAGTTGAGTCTTTAACTCAATTAGCTCTACTGGTGCTATCCTATAGGGCGATATGGCTATAGGGTTGGTTCCAGGGTGAAGTTCAATTTTGAACTCTACTTCTCTAGCGGGTGACAGCCCCAATAGGTCATCTGGGAATACATCTTCGTACTCGCTAACAACTACTAAGTCCTGGATTCTTTTTTGCTCTACAAGGTCCCCCTTGAGAGCTTCTTGAGCTCATCCTACTGCCTCAAGCAGTTCATCATGGCGATTGTCGGACTTCTTGGTAGTTTTTTTTATGTCACCATTGGTTCCATAGGTTTTCCTCGAAAGTAACCATCCATCCCTAAGATTACATCATAGCAATAGAATGGCAAAGTACATAGGTCGATAGAGATTAATTTATCCCCAAATTTTAGGTCACAACTACACATTTTTTTGAGTTAACAGTGGTCCCTATTGTTATGGACACATTCAAAGTTCTGGGTAGTGTTATCAGCTAATTCTTCAGACACAAAAGATTTTGAGGCACTTGAATCAAATAACAGTCTCATAGCAACATTAGATAATAGGAACGTACCTTCCACAATAGGAACTTGCTCTTCTTGAGACTCAAAAACAACAAACATTCTAGCCTAGTTCTATTGGCATTCTGTTGTTGTTGTCTACCTTGAGGATGACCATTTTTGGCTTCCACCCTGATTTTTCTATGGCTATTGTTGCTGAGGAGCCTAAGCTGATGCAATCGGGCAATTTCTTGCTATGTGGCCCCCTTGCCTACACAGGTAGCACAGTTTTTGTCTCCTCGACTGTTCTTTTGCCTCATCTTTGGGCTACCCTTGTTTCTGAGTCTATGGTGCATTTTTACCACTCTTGTTCTTTTTCTGGGCCCCTTGGTTGTCTTTCTCATTTTCGGGCCTTTTGTTTCTACCCCTCAATCTCTGTTCCAGGTTCAGCTCATATTCTAATGTTAGAGCCTTCTCTAAGACATCTCTATATGTGTTTTGGCCCAGAATCATTATTATCTTCCAGATCTCCATCTTGAGATGTAATACCTTAAAATTTTGTACTAAATGAAATGAAATGATAAATGAAGTCTAATTCATTTCTAGAACCAATTAGCAAGCTTGAATTTGCCCAAAAATTTCTCAGGCGAGTGAAATTTAAGAAAAGGGAATGAAATGAAATGAAGTAAACACTTCGAATGGCCTAGGCATCCAAAATTCATTTCATTTGCCCAATCAAGAGTTCATTTACTTGGTATGCTTCAAGGGAATCTAAATTATGAAAGAAAATGGTGAAAACTTATCCAATTGAAAGACATAAATTTTTATTAAATTAATGTGAACTCAAAAATGTATGCTAAGGGCCTAAAATCCTAGCCAAATGAGAGATATGAATTTAATTTAGATGCATGTGAACCCAAAAATATATGAGCACCTCTAAGCATGTGCAAGTCACATGGGTGTTAATGTTAGCATGACATGTGATCATATACACCGCACTCTATATACACAAGTGAACCGTCCATGCTTGTTTAGAAACACTAAAAGAATGATCTCATGCACACACAACAAATGATCATGTGTGCCCAAGCTATATGCACACAAAAACATCCCATGAGCACAAACCTTAGTCGTCATCTCGTGTGCTCACCCTAATAAAATGGAAAGTTTCAATTAGAAAACATGAAGATTCCATGAATTAAGGGGCTGGCCATGTGCACACCAAAGGGAAAGTCCAAGAATAGAAGGTGCCTAAAATAAACTAGCTGGACATCAAAGAGAGGAAACACAAGAAAAAGAAAGATTCTTGATCCTAGATTGATGCCTAAAATAAAGAAGGAAACATGCCTTGCTCACATGAGTTCTAAAAATAGAAGTTGCTTCACTTAACTGAGAAAGTTACCTTGCTCATGAGATTTCACCCTACTTTTGACGTCTAAGAAGATAGGAAACATTCCTTGCTTGCCATTAGCCAAGATCATGTTCACTCCTAAGAAGGAGACATCAAAACCATCCAAAACATGTGCACACAATGCCTTGACGCTAAAAAGGAAAGGTTTCCTTGTGATGTATGTGTGATACCCAAATAATGAAACCAACTAGGAAATTTCTATGAGTACAAAATCTGATCACATTTGGATGTCCAAACTAAATTGGCAAGTGTTCTAAATCTTTTTTGTGCTCACACACAATTAGGAAATCAAATATCTTGTGCACATACATGAAATGAAAACCATATCTTGCATACTTGCCAAACTGTGTTCACCTTAGGAAATTGGAAATATCTTCTTGCTAAAATATCTGAATTAAACATGGAAAGATTCTCTAGTATGAGAATAAGCCAAACTATTGCTAGTGCACATGGAACTCTATATAAACCCCCTTAGTGCTCTTATTCTCCTCATCCCAAAGCAAGAGTTGACACTTCCCTCTTGACTTGCTCTAGCCCTCTTCTTGACAACCCCTTCTCACTTTTCTTGCGTTCTTGAGTGTTTCAAAATAAGAAGTTTAGTTTATTCAGTTTTTTTGAGTGTGCTTGAAGTGCTAGATGTTTGGGAGAAAGGAACCTCTACCAAATTTTCTACAAACTAGCAACTAAGGTGGATGAAATTTCTTCAACTCCTATTTTACTAGTTTAGATTAATGGCATGCTCATAATTGTTCTAATATTTGTTCATCATGTATGTTTAATTTCAGTCCATCATTCATGATTTAATTTTCAGATTCATGTATATGTCATGTTCATACATCCATGAAGCCATGTCATGTCTAGTTTCATGTTTAGGTTTATTTTAAAAGTATGATATATGCTATGTGATGTTTCCATGCTTTAAATGTTTACATGCTAAACTTTATTTTTCTTATGTATAATTCACGAATGTGAGATTTAAATGTAAGAACTTGAAATTTAATAACCACGTACTGTCATAATGATCCGAAGGAATACCATGGGTGTTCTTTACATATACTTAGTGGATATGGGTCTCATTGCTGTGTATAGATGTGTATAGCCCAAATACTTGGAATATTGACATGAGATCCTAATCCCAATGGAATGTGACAAGATGAATTGTCTTTCCCCCCAAAAGTGGAGTATTTTGATAAGAACATCAAGAGATTAGACCCCCTTTCAGTCTAACATACAACCGCAAAAAGGAAATTGTTTGAATCGCTAAATGTATGTAAGTGTTCGAAATTGAATGTTTTATTATTTTGAACTAGTGACTTAGTTGTTTTTAGAATGATTTACTGAGCTATGTGCTCACCCTTCCTCTTTCATCTTTTCAGGAAATTGAACACATGATGAAGCATGCTTGAAATTTAGAATGCTTAGTTTGAGAAAATTTCTATTTTCTATCTTGATGTAAAGACTTATAGTCTAAATTTTGAATATTTAAAATGTAAGACTTCCTTTGAATTTAAGTTTCTAATTTAGAGTTATGTACTCTTTTTTTTTTAGTGTTTTCAATTCAAGTTATGTACTTTTTTATTTTATTAAATCAATAAAGATTTGAAAAGTTTTTTTTTTATTTCTTGCGCAAATTGCCTTAGTATATGTTATTTAAATGGATAAGGTTTGGGATATTTGAAATAGAAAGACAAGTCGTATATTTGTAATGTAATATTGGCCCCTGCCTTGTGGTTAAGTCCAAATCGAAAGTCTCAGGGGTCGAGGTGTTGCATGAGACCTTGTGCAAAACTATTTTCTTTCATTCTCTCTTCTTTGATTAGTTCTAGCAAGAATTTGGCCAACTCAGTGAACTTCCTTTCATATTTGGTTACAGTTAGGTACCTTTGTTTTAGTCGGATGAAATCTTCCTATAGCTTCCTCAGCGTGGCCTCTGAAAAGAATTTCTCGTAGAAGACTTCCTTGAATTCTTCCTAGCTCATGGTCTCAACATTAGTGTTAGGATCCATCTTCATCATTCGTCACCAACTTTTGGCTAGTCCCTTGAAATGGTGTGTGGCCAGGGCTACTCTACGCGAGCTTGTAAGCTTTAGTACAGTCAGATGTTCCTCCATCTGAGTCTTAGCCATTCTAGTTTGTGCCTCCGGTCCTCACAGTTCAGTCTCGTTAGACACAGTAGCTCTGGTAGCATATTTCTTGGATCAAGCCGTTATCTCCAAGTCAAAAAGTCATTTCAATATCCGATAAGCTATCATAATGAAAGATTTAAAAGAATCATAATCTGGGACACACAACCCATCTTCCCTTATCCTCGAGATACAAAAATATTTTTCCAGACTTGAGAAGATAGTTGTCATGTCCATATTCATTCATCGAATCCATATTACCAAACCTTTCATTTTATTCGTACTATTATGACTCTAGATTCATGTCTTTGGGTTCTCTATTCGTTCAGTGGCCTAGTAGTTTATTCTTCTAAGTTCTGCTTGAGTTGTTGTTGGTATAGGATTTGGTCTCATATTCCAGAGCATGCAATACGAATTTAAAGCATGTATAATCACGCGTTCAAACAATCTGACAATCATGCAAGTTCACGCTAGCATAGCAAAATTCTAGGCTTCCATCTAAGCTTCCAAGTTCGAGCATCCCTGTGACACCTCGGCTCCCAGTATCCATTTTTGTCTCTGTTGCGACAATCTGTCGCGGGGCCGCGCGCAGAGACGGCGTGCGCTTGTTTGTTGTTCGGCGGGAGACACCGGGTCATCTGGTCGTTCGCTGAGAGCCGGAGGCCACGTGGTTCATTTCTCTTTCTCATTCAATCTCATGTTTCAAACCTTTCTTTTAAACAGGTTATAAAGTCAACGCTAGAATGTACAATGACATCAAAATACTCATTTCTTTCAGTAGATGTGAAATTCATTAAAAATGCATGTAGCGAAATTCAATTCATTCCTAATCAATAGTAAATTCATATTTAACAAGTGAAATACTTTGCAGCGGAATAACATTTCAAATTTATTTTTCAAAGCATAGTGTGAAGATAAAACATGGCCCAATGGGCCTAAGTTCCAAAATATTTAATTTACCTGTGAAACAATTCAAGATAAAAGAGGGCACATGCCCAGTTCAATTTAAACACTAAAATATTATTTACAGCAAAATGGTACAACGGTAAACTCAAAGAAAACTAAAAAAAACTGTGACAACATCCCAGCGAGGTCACTACCCAAAAAGACGGCCTGTGTGCTGGCTTCTCCTACAGTGTCAATGATCACCTATAATTAGAAAAGTGGGGTTAGCTCGAGAGCCTAGTGGATTATCCCTATACATCACTAGCATTATACAAACCAGAATACAAAACATGCAATTGCTTTCATCACATTAGGTGTTTCACACAATTTCTTGTTTTGTTATCATCTAAGACCGCAAGAGTCCGTAACCCTCGGTATCCCCTACGTGGTCCGAGAGCGAATCTGGGGGTAACGCCCGAGGGTTGGTTACCTTTGAGACCATGATCCAAGGATGGAAGTCCGCAGTGACTCTCCGTCCGAAGACACAATCAGCTATCGCAGTTAGCTCGAGTAGGGACACCCACGATGACACCCTAAGGCCGATCACCGTGCTAGTACGTGGATTTATTAATCTTAATTAAATGTTTTTTAGTCATACATGTCATTCCAATTCATATGTGAACATCAATGGAACATTTAAAGTAAATCAAAATAGATGCGTTCAACCATTCATGGAAATCATCTCATAGAAATCTCTATCTAGCATGTTATGGCACAAGCAACCATGCATCAAGGACATACACTAAGTTAAACCCAAACAAGGTCAATCAAACAAGTCTTAGCATGCTTCTAAACAAATCGTAAGCTAACAAACATCATGTTAAGCATTTGAAATTTGGATAAGGCTAGGGTGTAAGAAAATTACACCCACCTTAGTACTCTTCAACCTTGCGCCTTTCTCCTCGCCGTGCACGCCTAGATTAATCTACAGGGCTTTTAAACAATGAGAACATGTGAGTCTAAGACATTAATGGCACAACCAAAACCCTAAGGTTTGTGTTCTTGGCGCATGTGTTTCAAATGCACCCAAAATCAGTACAAAACAAGAGAATACTGGTGCATGTCACATTATCGCGACAATGCTTCGCATTGTCGCGGTCGCCGGGGTCGGCGACATGAGCTTAGCACCTCAATGCTTGGTCATTAAGTTTAAAGCACAAATTAACTCAACAAAAAATGGTTTGTACTTGAGAAAAGTGATTTAGAAGGCTAAGAAAATAAGATCTCAAAAAGGTTTCGAGATTTACCTTGGCACAAGACCTTTTCCAAGCGTGCCTCAACCCGAATCCACCCTTGTTGATGTTGCTCTTGGCGGATCTGAGCTTGAAAATGGTAGAGAATGGTTTGAAGGAGCTCATACCACCCTTAGAACTCAATAAAACCTTTAAGAAATGGGATGAACAAGTTTGGTGAGAGCTAGGGAGAAAAATCAGTGATTTGCGGCGGAAAAATCCAGATCTAGGGTTTTCTGCGCATGTTCATTTATATAGAAATTGAAGAATTACCGCGGTCACTGTAGCATGACCACGGTCACTATGCAACTACCGTGGTCACTGAGCAATTACCGTGGTGGACAGACTGGTCCGCACTGTTCATTTATGGGTTTTTCGCATAATTACCGCGGTCACTCCAACATGGACTGCAGTCACCAGAACAGACTTCCTTGTTTCGTTTCTGGGTTTCTCCTGCGATGACCGCGATCACCAGAACGATGTATTTCCCTTCGTTTTTCTGGGATTTCTCTTGAAATGACCGCGGTCACTATAGGACCGACCGCGGTCACCAGAATGAAATTTTTGGTGTTTAGCGTCTTTCTTCGCCATTTCTCGTGCTTCTCGGATTGGTATCACTCTTACACTTATTTAGACTTATAATACATGGTTTTTGGGTGTTTTGGCCATTTTGATTCTTTTATTAAGTTTGTTATAGACTTTCAAATGGGACCGACCGCAGTCACCAGAATGAAATTTTTGGTGAGAAAACAAAGGTGAGATCAGATGGGGCTTGTGGTTCTAATGAGAACATGAAGTAGAGATGAAAGTGGGAAGCCAGGAGGGCTGCCCTGTCTCCCGACGGGTGGACTAAAAGTGTGTGCTCAATCAGCTTCGTCCACGTGTATTGGTTGACTGCTTGTCCCTATACCATGTTGGCCAACCCGTTGTGACACGTCGGCTCAGCTGACATGTGGACGAACCTGACACCCCCATGGGATTTTGAGTATGACATGGACAAGAACTGATGGCGACGCGTGGAGGAAAGCGAGGAGTCTTCAAGTTTGATTCTAAAATTCGAAGACCAGATCACGACACCAGATGACAAAAGTATCGTCAAATTCTAATTTTGTTTTGTTTGATTGTTTAATCAGAATAGGTTTAAATGACTTTGTCCAAAATCCAAACAAAGGTTAATTTTAGGATTAGCGTAACGGCTAAGGCCCTGTTTGTGATCTCTTGTTGATATACACAGATCGAAGGTTTGGCATAAAGGTGTTCTGAAAATCGGTAAGACCTCCACGTCACTAGTGAACGGATAAAGTGGAATAACAAACTTAATAAAAGAATCAAAATGGCCAAAACACCCAAAAACCATGTATTATAAGTCTAAATAAGTATAAGAGTGATACCAATCCGAGAAGCACAAGAAATAGCGAAGAAAGACGCTAAGCACCAAAAATTTCATTCTGGTAACCGCGGTCGGTCCTATACTCACCGCGATAATTTCAGGAGAAACCCAAAAAAAACAAAGGGAAATACATCGTTCTGGTGACAGCGGTCATCGCGAGAGAAACCCAAAAATGAAACAAGGAAGTCCGTTCTAGTGACTGCGGTCCGTGTCTGAGTGACTGCAGTAATTATGCGAAAAACCCATAAATGAATAGTGCGCACCAGTCTGTTCACCGCGGTAATTGCTCAGTGATCGCGGTAGTTGGACAGTGACCGTGGTAATTCTTCAATTTCTATACAAACGAACATGCACAGAAAACCCTAGATTTGGATTTTTCTGTCGCAAATCACTGATTTTTCTCCCTAGCTCTCACCAAACTTGTTCATCCCATTTCTTAAGTGTTCTATTGAGTTCTAAGGGTGGTTTGAGCTCCTTCGAACCATTTTTTACCATTTTCAAGCTCAGATCCGCTAAGAGCAACATCAACAAGGGTGGATTCGGGTTGAGGCACGCTTGGAAAAGGTCTTGTGCTAAGGTAAATCTCGAAACCTTCTTGAGATCTTGTTTTCTTAGCCTTCTAAATCGCTTTCCTCAAGTGTAAACCATTTTTCATTGAGTTAATGTGTGTTTTAAACTTAATGACCAAGCATTGAGGTGCTAGCTCATGTCGCCAACCTTGGTTTGCATTGCCGCGATAATGCGACATGCACCAGTATTCCCTTATTTTGTACTGATTTTGGGTGCATTTCAAACACATGCGCCAAGAACACAAACCTTAGGGTTTTGGTTATGCCATGAATGCCTTAGATTCACGTGTTCTCATTGTTTAAAAACCCTATAGATTGATAATCAAGGCGTGCACGGCGAGGAGAAAGGCGCAAGGTTGAAGAGTACTAAGGTGGGTGTGATTTTCTTACTCCCTAGCCTTATCCAAATTTTGAATGCTTAACATGATGTTTGTTAGCTTAAGATTTGTTTAGAAGCATGCTAAGACTTGCTTGATTGACCTTGTTTGGGTTTAACTTGGTGTATGTCCTTGACGCATGGTTGCTTGTGCCATAACATGCTAGATAGAGATTTCTATGAGATGATTTCCATGAATGGCTGAATGCATCTATTTTGATTTACTTTAAATGTTCCATTGATGTTCACATATGAATTGGAATGATATCTATGACTAAAGAACATTAAATTAAGATTAATAAATCCACGTACTGGCACGGTGACCTGCCTTAGGATGTCATCGTGGGTGTCCCTACCCGAGCTGACTGCGACAGCTGATTGTGTCTTCGGACAGAGAGTCATTGCGGACTTCCATCCTTGGATCGTGGTCCCAAAGGTAACCAGCCTTTGGGCGTTACCCCCGGATTCGCTCCCGGACCACATAGGGGATACCGAGGGCTATGGACTCTTTCGGTCTTAGATGATAACAAAACAAGAAATTGTGTGAAATGCCTAATGTGATGAAAGCGATTGCATGTTTTGTATTCTGGTTTGTATAATGCTAGTGATGTATAGGGATGATTTACTGGGCTCTCGAGCTTACCCCACTTTTCTAATTACAGGTGATCATTGACATCGCAGGAGTGGGCCAACACATGGGCCGTCTTTTTGGGTAATGACCTTGCTGGGAGGTTGTCACAGTTTTTTTTAGTTTTCTTTGAGTTTACCATTGTACCATGTTGCTGTAAATAATATTTTAGTGTTTAAATTGAACTAGGTATGTGCCCTCTTTTATCTTGAACTGTTTCACATGTAGATTAAATATTTTGGAACTTAGGCCCATTGGGCCATGTTTTATCTTCACATTATGCTTTGAAAAATGAATTCGAAATGTTATTCCGCGTCAAAGTATTTTACTTGTCAAATATGAATTCACTATGGATTAGGAACGAATTGAATTCCGCTGCATGCATTTTTAATGAATTTCACATCTACCGAAAGAAATGATTATTTTGATGTCATTGTACATTCTAGTGTCGACTTTATAACCTGTTTAAAAGAAAGGTTTGAAACATGAGATTGAATGAGAAAGAAAAACGAACCATGTGGCCTCTGGCTCTCGGCAAACGACCAGATGACTCGGCGTCTCCCATCGAACAAACGAACGGGCGCGCGATGTCTCCATGCTCGACCCCACGATGGATCGTCCCAACAGAGATAGAGACGAATACCGAGAGCCGGGGTGTCACAAAGCTAGTATCAGAGCTTAGTTGTCAGATATACTGGGCTAGACTTAGAGAGTTACTTGGATATCACAAAGTTGGTATCAGAGAGCAAGGTTTTAGATGCCTTGGGTAAGAACAAAAAAAAATTTTGACATGAAAATTTCACCGGATTTGATTTTCACTAGAAAAGAATTTCTACTAGATTTGACTTTCGAAAAGTGGTTAAAATAAGATGTATTCATCTACTAGGCGGATAAAAGTCTAGAAAAGATTTAGGTGATGTCAGCGTGCTCGAGTTACTAGTCGTAGTGGGACGAAAGTACTATGGTGGCCCTGTAGGTTGAGCTCTACTTCGGTAGTGGCCTTGCAGATTGAGCTCTATTCAGGAAACGTCCAAACCTTGGGAGCGATGGCATCACATAGGAATGAGATAGAGTTTGACTTGGTGATTCAACAAACGAATCAACTAGCCAAGTGATTGAGACCATAGGTCTAGCTAGGGACCGGGTATTGCCAGGGAGGCACAGTAGATGAATAAAAGTAAATAAAAGCTTTTAGGACATAAGCTAGAGACTGAAAATGTGTGAAACGAACACTTGATTGGTCAGGAAACGAGATCAGAATGATCTTATATTCGTGATCTCTGTGTGGTATGGGACGCATAGGGATTTGGGGGTATGGAGGAATCTTGGACTTAGAGATTAACGGACCATGTATGGTGAATGATCGATTCTTGTGCAGAACTTGTACACACTGTATTCTATTGGTATGGGACGGTCGCGTATGGTGGGTCTTGCGTCAGCCTTAAGGAGCGAGACACTTGAGAAATTGTAATGGGCAATGAACAGACTCTTTGGAAGAACTTGCACGCACTGTATTCTACTGGTATGGGACGGTTGCGTACGGTGGGTCTTTCGTCATCCTTTGAGACCAGGATTTGGCGAAATTATATTAGCTGTAATGGAATTGTTGGGTTCCATTATGCCAGTGTGCATTGTTTGATTGTTTGCTGTGTGGTTGTATGTATATATGTAGTATAATTATTTTGAGTATTGATACAAAAATTCTTGTACCCAGAAACAAATGTATTGCTGTTGACTTAGAAGCATAAACTTTTAGACCACTGAAACAAATTGAAAACTTAGAGACTTGAATTTAGAGCCACAGTAGCACGATAAATGCAAAAGGGTATAGGCAAGTTGAAGAATGACTGGTTGTCGTCACAGGTCACAGTATCCAAAGTTTTGGGAAAAGGAGTCGAACTCTGAGTTAAAGTGGAATTATAGCTTCATCTGCTATAAATTGTCAAAATTTTGATTCAATATTGATGAATTATTGGATACTGAAATAAATCTTTGACTTGTAGATAATACCTAGAGGTCGAGGTAGACCCAGGAGAGGTGCGGCCAGAGGTAGGGATGGAGCCGAGACGGGGCATAGTGATGAGGGCACTCCTGTGACACCGGCATCGGTAGTGGTTACACTGACGCCAGAGGCCATCACCGAGATGATGCAGAGGGCAGTGGAACAGGCTATGAGGACCCAACAACCATCAGCAGCACCACAGCCATCAGTACCGGTACAGCCATAGGTGCAGCCACAGTTATCGACAGTGCCACCTGCACAAGCTCAGCCTCAGGTCCATCAAGGGTCCACTTCCACGGAGGCTGTACCACATAATAGATTCGTTGGATTTGATAGGGAGTAGAAAGACTTGTCAGTGGAGTTCCAAAAGCTACGTCCCAGTACTTTTGAGGGGACTAGTGATTATACGGTAGCTGATAGGTGGTTCACAAAGATGAATAAACACCTGGATGCTATGGGGGCATCTGGGCCTAGGAGAGTGGCACTGGCAGTGCATCAGTTGGTAGGGCCAGCCTACCATTGGTGGAAGATAATTGTGAGTGATCCCACCATTGATCAGACGGTCATGACTTGGGAAGATTTCAAGACAAGGTTTTACAATAAGTTTTTCTCCACGGCAAGGAAGAGGCAATTGCAGTCAGAGTTCGTCGACCTAAAGCAGAGGGTTATGACGGTCACCGAGTACGAGGAGAGATTTACTGAGTTAGCTAGATTTGCTCCTGCCTTGGTCATGGACGAGCAGTCCAAAGTAGACCGTTTTGTTCAGGGCTTGAAAATTGAGATAAGAAAGATTGTGGCACCGTTTAAGTTGACAACCTTGATGGATGTTGTAAAGAGGGCGCAACTCGTGGAGAGAAACTTGGAGTTTGAGCAGGTATTGAGGAGTAAGAAGAGGACCAAGTTAGAGAAGGTTGCATGATCTTCACAGAAGAGGCCAAGCAGACAGGAGGCACATAGAGCACCTCAACCTCAGACCCAGATTCAGACTTATGATAGACAGTAGACCCAGCAGCCTCGACCGGGTCGTGAGACTGATGATCAGAGAGAGAGGGCTTAGAGACAGGGGTTATGTTTTGAGTGCAACCAGAGAGGGCATTTGGCTAGGAATTGTCCTACTATAGCAGTGACTCTAGCACCTTAGTAGCAGTAGCAGACTCATGGGCAGAGTGGTCGCCAGTAGCAGAGGCAGTAGCCACAGCCCCAGACGCAGCAGAGAAATCAAGCCCGACTGTATGCAGCAGACGCTTAGACTGATTCCATCCCAGCAGTAGAAGGTACATTCCTTTTGTTTGGCGTCGCAGTGCGAGTTTTGTTTGATTCGGGTGCCACTAGATCCTTTATTTCTAAGAACCTAGTAGATAGATTACAGCTGGTTACAAGTCCGTTGGCAGTAACGTTAGACGTAGCCACACCTATTGGGGCTACCGTGAGTTCGAGGAGAAGTTGTAGATGCGACCTCAAATTTGGAGAAAAGCTAATTTCAGTCGACCTTTGTGCGCTTCATTTTCATGGATATGACGTGATATTGGGTATGGACTAGCTGACCCAATATCAAACGCAAATCGATTGCCAAAGATGAAGGGTGACGGTGAGGCTACCTTCTAGTGAGGTATTGAAGATAGATGGGGACATGCAGAGACTGCCAAGGAGTCCGATGTTAGCCATGTTGTATTCGATGAAATAGAAAGAGAACTTTAGACAATTATTAGAAGAGGATACTGAAAAATCAAGAGAGATACAGGATATACCTATTGTATGGGAGTACGCAGATGTATTTCTAGACGATTTACTTGGACTTCCAAAGTGGAGTTCAAGATCAAAGTGCAACCAGGCACAGATCCTATAACCATTCCACCTTACAAAATGGCACCGGTAGAACTAATTGAACTGAAGACACGACTGGACGAGCTCCGTGAGAACCACCCTAGCCCTTCGACTTAGAAATTTTCCACGCCCAATCAATTTTCGCAAATGTCTCAACAACTAAGGTTTCCCAAGCCCCACTATAAACGACCATCCCATACTAGCCACGCATAGAGAAACACATTCTTCTAAAGTCACCAATCATTCACCAAACATGGTCCATTATTCTTCGAGTTCAAGCTTCCTCCATAACCCCAAATTCCTATGCATCCCATACCACATAGAAACCAGAGATATAGGATCTTTCCAATCTCGTGTCCTAACCAAACAAGTGTTTCATTTTCACACATTTTTAGTCTCCAACCTATGTCATAAAGTTTTATTCATGTTTTGATCCACTATGCCACTCTTGGCTATTCCCTATTCCTACCTAGGGTCTCTTTTCTTGACCTAGGGTTTCAATCTACTTGAAAAGTTCCTCTATTGAACTGTTCGCCTTTGCTTAGTCAAGATACCACCTCCGACATCTTTTCCGAACTCAAGTAAGTTCCTTGCCTTAAATTTTTCTTTCAACTCTGACTACTCGTATGAGCTAATGGGACAACCTCTAGATTGGGCAGCGAGACTGAAGCCTGCTTAGCAATCACACTTTTTAGAATGGATTACCCATCTCCTTTTCAATGTTTAGCTTTACTTAGCACACGACTTACCCACCATTAGCTCAACTTTTAGTCTTTGTATCCAAACAAAACATTTCAAAACATATATTTCATTTTTGAAAACAACTTTCTACGAACAATTTTCAATTTCAAATAGAAGGTAGGACATTCTAAATTTAGTTCAAAATGCATGTCTTACCTAATTGAGTCAATTCTTTCTAAATTTGATACCACCATTGGTATAAGATTACACTTTCTAATTCTAGCCCAACAGCTAATGCCTAGGCTTGACTTTCTAATTCTAGCCTAGTACATCTAATAATCGAGATCTGATACCACATTTGGTATCAGAGTAACCATCTTGTTCTAGCCTAGAACTACTGCCTAGGCTCTTTTACCACCTTTGGTATTAAAGAAATCATCTTTTTCTCGGTGAGCTATAGCCTTAGCTTTGATTCCACCTTCGGTATTAGGGTATTCATTCAATTCTAGCCCAGCAACTACAGCCTAAGCTCTGATACCACCTTTTGTAACACTCCGAACCCTCGAGTTTCTTATTTGGACTTAACCACAAGGCGGATCTGTGTTGGTATTACTTTACAAATGACTCATACTTGACTTTCTAATTCTTTTTATCCCAAGTCTCATTGAGGACTCAGAGTACTTGACTCACTTAGATTTAAATACTTAATCCAACAAGACAAAACAATCAGAGATAAAAGAAATCTTTCACATTCTTTATTTATTGAATTAAGGAAAGAATACATAACTCAAATAAAAGCTATTATAGTAGAAATCTTAAATTCAAATGCAGCGGAATATCAAAATTGGGCGACATGCCCTTACATAAAAAATAAAAACGTTCTAAATAAAGATATTCTATCTAATATCATGCTTCTTCAATGGTTCAATTCTCTGAAAAGATGAAATTAGGAAAGGTGAGCACATAGCCTAGCATAGCGGATCATTAAAAAACAACCAAATTATTGTTTCAAATCAATAAAACATCCAATTTCAGACACTTACAAGCATTAGGCGTTTCAAACAGTTTCTTGTTAACAGTTGTAACTTAGACTGAAGGGGTTCTAAACCTTGATGTTCTTATCAAAATATCTCCATTGAGTGAAAAGTAATTCTTTATGCCAAATTTCATTGGACTTAGGGTCTCACTCATATTCCAAGTATTTTGGGACTCCACCCACGTGAACTAATCACATGTAAAGAACACCCATACCCTATGGATCACTGTGATAGTACATGGTTCTTTATATTGAAGTCTTTCATTTAATCTTATATTCATGGTTTATAACTTAAACTAAATAAATTCAGCATAATCATCATGTAAACATCAAGTGCATGAAACGTCACATAGTATGCATTATTCATCAAAATAAACTTAAGCATGAGAGATCTATGCATGACATGATTTAATAAATGAATTAACTTGGCATACATGCTAACTTAAAAATTAAAACATGCTTATCAAACTTAAATTGAAATATGAATGATAAACTGAATTTAAAACATGCATAATCATCTCATTAATCTAAAACAATAAAGTGAAGGTTCTAGAAATCACTTCCACCTCAGTTGAATCGAATTCAAAAATTCAACATGTTCAAACCCTCACATCCACCCACCCCCCCCCCCCCCCCCCCCCACCCCCGCCCACCCCCCCCCCCCCCCACCCACCCCCCCCCCCCCCCCCACCCCCCCCCCCCCACAACACCTC
>JAJIYU010009147.1:0-17282 GCA_030144865.1 Tinospora cordifolia | reverse complement strand
TAACGGGTTGATGCCGACATATGCCACTAACGGGTTGATGCCAAGTGGGCCCTATTTACTTAGTTAAGAGCATCAAGGGATTAAATGCCCTTTTGGTTTGAGACTCGACTTAAACAAATTGTTGTTTGAAACGCCTAATGATTGCAAGTATTTGAATTATGATTGTGTTATGAGTTTAAATATGAAAGATGGTTGTTCGAAAAGGATCTACTGGGCTATGTGCTCACTCTTCGTTTCTTATTTTTTAGGAACATGAAATCCATTGGGCAGTTGAATATAGATAGTTTCTTAGAAAGTTTCTACAGTATTATTTTTTAAAATTTTTAGGGCATGTTGCCCAAAGTTTTTATGTTTTTCTATTAAAAAGTATTTCGAAGTCTTCTGCTGTAACTATTAGTTCTTTTTAAAGAGTTTAGTACTTTCAATTTCTATTATGAATAAAATAGTTTGAATTTCTTTATCTCTTTTAATTTGCCTTGATTTTATTGAAAATTTAGTATTCTTGAATTTTTATACAAAGGCACAAGATATTGAAAAGAAAAGAACAAGTGTGTCTCACTTGTAAATGTAGCACTGGCCCGATCCGCCGTTTTGTTAAGTCCACTGTCAAGAGAATGGTGGCAATGTACACTGCTTAAAGATACGGGGGTTGGGGTGTTACATAGCGCTTTCTAAATTAATTAAAATTAAAGGTCTTACCTAAACAACTAATTCTTTCTAATCCTTGCCCAAAGCATCTATGGCCTAGGCTTTGATACCACCTTTGTAGCACCTCACCTCCCCACACCTGGGCCCACGTGGTTTCAAGGGCGAGATTATCCGCGTTGTCCTCGTTTTTTTCCTTTCTTAGATGTTGGTCTACCTGGGAGGCTAGCTCGTGTTACATTAAGATTTTTCCTTTTTGTATCTCAAATGCCTGTACACTTTAGTCTATTTATAAAATATTTCATGAAAAATAATAATCCCATGAAATAAATGAAATTCTAATACTATAAATTATTCCAAAATCCAGAGTACATAAGACTTGATTATTACAATGGAAAAACTTTAACAAAATTTTCACTAACCGAGCCAACATGCCCTACGATGAAATTTATAAGCTAAGTAACTTCGTGTAGCTTTGCTAATCAATTTCCTGAAATGTTGAAAAGGAAGGGATGAGCTAAAAATCCTAATGGATCATCTCAAATATTTAAATTATTATTTTGACAAAATAAAATATTCATAACATCCACTTTTCAAAAATTAAATGATTCAAATAACGAATTATTTTAGTTGACCTTATAGACCAAAAGGATACCTCCTAATATTCCAACCTTGGGGAAAGAGCTCAAATACTAAACTCAAAGTCAAACCCATCATAGTTGAGGTAGGATCAACTTCGAACCCTTTAATACCTCACAACTCCTAATTGGAATACTCACGAAGAAAATTTGCCCTCGTGCTAGTACGTGGTTATTATCTCTTTTAATAAATGTAGAACATAACATTTGAATATTTCAACAACATTTAAGCCTACAAGCATAGTTGCAGTATCTCATAGATCATGCATCATTATAAACCTAAGCATGCACATTCTATATGGCATGTATATAAAATAAAACATAACACTCAAGCAAGTTTTATTTTAGATCAAAATAATAAATTAAAACTTGAAAATCACCTTCACCTTGATTTACACACTCTTTATGTTGTTTGATACTCGTAGTGATGCTGATCCTCTAAGATTCCTATAAAAGACTTGAGTTTTAGTTGACATTCCTTTTAGCTTCTAAACTTGGCTTTAGGTTCAAAATAATCTCTAAAGTACTCTTGGGTTCAAAATAACCCATGAACTTTGACGTGGGTTATTTAATGTCTAATTTATGAATTACATCTATGGTACACTAAACGTCAAGAGGCCATAACTTGAGTTTTGAAAGTTTGTTTTATGCGATTCTTGGGTCTATCTTATAGTTCTCGCTATAAAGAATGTCATGGCAATGATCGTTTTCCTCGGCCAGGTCCAAACTTTCTTCTTCTTCCTCTCCTCTCACGCACACTTCAATTTGGTGTGAGGAAAATGGGAGGTGAGACTCTCTATATATAGTAGAGTTTTGATCATTAAGGTTAGTGTTTATGATATGGTGGTGGTTATCTGAGAATAATGGAGAGATAAGGGGTTAGACATACTTGTTTACAAACAATTGTAAGTATTAAAATGGTGGTTTGAAGCATATCATTCATGTACTTTAAAGCTATTTTTAATTAATTAAAAATGATACTATCCTCTTTAATTAATTAAAGATGATAGTGGTAGTAGTTGAAAAATATTATTTATATCATTTTTATTTAATTAAAAATGACATTATGCTCTTTAATTATTTAAAGATGATAGTAATGGTGGTTGGAGAACATTATTCATATACTTTAAAGTTATTTTTTATTTAATTAAAAATGACACTTTAATTAAAGATGATAATGGTGGTGGTTGGAAAATATTATTCATGCATATAGTTTTATTTAATTAAAAATGAAGTTATTAATTAAATATGATAATGGCGGTAGTTAGCGAATACTATTCATGATATTATTAATCAACTTTACTATTTATGACTTTATTAGTCAACTTTACTATTTATCATACTATTAATCAATTTTACTATTTACGATACTATTAATTAACTTTACTATTTATCATATTATTAATTAATTTTACTATTCACGATACTATTAATCAGTTTTACTATTTATGACACTTTTCAAATATGTTAATAAAAAATATTTATAACACTTTCTTGTAATTTATGACCTTCTTGATAATGGTGAACCTTTGTTGACCAAGTTTATTTGACACTTAATTATAGTTATCTTAAAACTTCTTAGCGTATTACAGTCAAACTGTGTATAACATTGTGAAGCTCTGATGGCTAGGCACTAGAAGATGATATAGCAGCAGCAGTGGAAGGCTCTAGTAGAGCAGGAGGTGCTGGTTCAGAAGTAGTCTTCCTTTTCTTCATTGGGCAGGTAGTGAATATCTTAACAGTAATGTGATCTTTCATCTTTAGCATAGGTTCACCCTTTTACCAAACGACCCTTGCCATTTTACACAACTCTATGATCAATATGGGGTGAGGTAAGCCAGTGTTGGTCCTATCTATGGTTGACTGGATGGAATTAGAAATTATAGAGCCTACGTTGATCGATAAGCCTTTCATAATGCAGTAGACAAGGATAGCCCGCTCCATAGTGACCCTCTTAATAGTCAATGATGGTAAAAGGTTAGCACAGACTAGATATCGCCCATACCTTGGCAACAGTATTGAAGGAGCTCTTTGATACGCTTCCTGGCTTGTCATTGTAACATGTCCATGAAGCACCCTCTACAGAAAGAGTCATCATTATATAATCTGCATTAAATCTTTCTGCTAAGTGTAGAGTACCCATCTGGTGTGTTAGTAGCAAGTCTATAAACTTCATTTATCGCTGCAACATTAAGCGGGACCCATTTACCTTGAACCCATACCGTGGAACCTTCTCTCTTAGCAACATTTACATAGAATGCTTGAACTACTGAGATTACCATAGTGGCTAGGGCGCAAATCAACCTCTCCCAGTAACAGGAGGCTACTACTGCATCTATACTCAGATTACACTCCTTAGTCATCAACATGATGCCTTTCTTTATAATTAGATGGCAGCTATCTTGAATGACTGTGTATCGTTGTTTGGCAGCTATTGATTTGAATTGTTACTTATCTTTAGGTGCTAGAGGTGCAAGTGCTTGTCTAGCCTTAGATGCAGAATGTTTCATTCGAGGAGGCTTACAATCAATGTCGATAGGCAAGGAAAACCAATTTGAATAAGTAAGAAACAACACAATTATTCATCAACCTAATGCAAAGTGCATAAGAGGCATATTGGCTCAATTAAACCCAATGAAATAAGCATTTGCAGCAATGAAAAATAGTTTATAGTTCACTAAAACTGATACAAATATCAGAAAATCAAACACAATGCAAGGCAAACACTCAATAGTACTCTATTCAATGCAATAGGAGCATCCAAATCCATCTAGCTACTTAATAGAATAACTAAAGAATAAAAAGCATGTACACCACACTAATTTAGGGTTGTCATATATGCAATGCTAAGAGATTGAAAAAAAAGGGGTATGGCAAAGAAAAATTTTGGAGAAACTTGCTCTAAATGCTCAAATGGGCATGAAACTACACTAAGGAAAAGATTAAATGATGAAAATAGCATAAAATAAACAAAAGAACTTACATATTTGGTCTAGAATTTGGAAATTCGCATAAACAGATCGAAAAGGCAAGAAAAACCCAGAAAAATTCCACTGCGCATTGAAAAAAATGGTGATTTGTATGTTTAAATCAATGCAGTTATCGCGATCACTATGTAATAACGAAATGGGCAAAAGAAAGGGCATCTGATTATCGCAGTCATTGACCACTATAACCCAGATGACCAAAATCACATTTTTTGGTGACCTCGGTCAGTGGCTGCGGTCACCAAAATGCAAATAATAATTAATTATTTTTTTAGGTTAAACTATGTCCTAAAAAAACTACCATGCCCCAAATAAAATTAAAAGTAACAAACATAAATAGTAGAAATTGAAAACAAAAATTAGTGGGTTGCTTCCCACTCTGCTCTTTGTTTAACGTCGTTAGCTCAACATGGATATGGTGATTTAGTCTTTCAATGATATCAACTCAATGGTCTATTTTGGTCCTCCATAAGATATTTTCAACCTCTGACCATTCACCTTGAATTGATGTCCATCCACTAGACTTTGAACTTCAACGGCACCATAACGGAACACTTGCATAACATGAAAAGGGCCCGACCAGCAAGATTTAAGTTTATTGGGGAACAAACAAAGTCGTGAATTAAATAGTAATACTTATTGTCCCAGTTTGAACTCTTTCTTTTCATTCAGTTTGTTATGCCATTTCTTGGTTCTCTCTCTGTAGATAGTGTTATTCTTAAAAAGTTTCATGTCGAAATTCTTCAAGTTCCACCAATTGGAGTAGACGGTTCTCGCCACAAGCTTGTGCATCAAAGTTAAGCTTCTTTACTGCCCAATAAGCTCGGTATTCCAACTCAAATGGTAAGTAATAGGATTTGCCATATAAAAGCTAATAAGGTGACATTCCAATGGGAGTTTGAAAAGTTGTTCTATAGGCCCATAATGCATCATCCAATTTCAGTGCCCAATCTTTGCGGTTAGTGCTAACAGTCTTTTGCAAAATTGTTTTGATATCTCTATTTAACACTTCAGCTTGCCCGTTTGTTTGAAGGTGATAAGGCAAGGCTATTTTGTGGTGCACACCATATTTAGCGGGAAGGTTATTGAATAATCTATTGCAGAAGTGTGTACTTTCATCACTCACAATTGCTCGTAGTATTCCAAAATGAGAGAAGATATTACGAGAAAGGGACTTTAATATCTTGGTTGTAGCAATTGTTTCCACCCACTTGGAAACATAATCAACTGCCAATAGTATATATTACTTCCCATCAAATGGTGGGAAGGGTCCTGTGAAGTCAATGCCCCATACATCAAATAATTCGACTTCTACGAAAGAATTAAGAGGCATTTCATTCCTCTTTGAGATGTTACCCTGCTTTTGGCAAGCTTCACATGTCTTCACAAATTAATAAGCATCTTTAAACATAGTGGGCCAATAAAACCCACTCTCAAGAACATGTCGGGCATTTCATTGATGACTGTAGTGACCACTATAAGGAGAGGCATGACAACCATGAAGAACTTTGATAATTTCAACTTCAGGAATGCATCGACAAATAACTAATCAACACACCTCCGGTAGAGATATAGATCATCCCATAAATAAAACTTTGCTTCATGTATGAAGCGCTTGAGTCGAGCATGAGATAAATTTAGTGGAGTTGTGTTGTTAGCTCCATAATTAGCAAAAATCAGCATAATATGGTGCTCGATCAATGACAGTCAAGAGATGTTCATCAAGGAAGAACTCAACTATACTCTTAGGATCATTGGTGGTCTCATCAGATAATCGAGATAAGTGATCAATTACCACATTCTTTGCATCCTTCTTATCTTGTATCTCAATATTAAACTCTTGAAGGAGAAGGATCCAGCAAATAAGGAGGGGCTTAGCGTCTTTCTTAGCAAATAATTGACGTACTACGGCGTAATCTATGAAAATCGTTACATGCGATCCTACAATATTGCATCTGAATTTGTCACAAGTGAATACAACAACTAGCAATTATTTTTCTATAGTAGTATAATTCTTCTAAGCATCATCTAAAGTCTTGCTAGCATAGTAGATTGCTCTAAACGCTTTGTCCCGTCACTGTCCCAAAATAACACCAACAACATAGTCACTAACATTACACATAATCTCAAATGGCTCTCCCCAAACCAGAGTAGACATGATGGGCATAGATATGAGTGCCTTCTTCAATGTAATGAAAGCCGCCAATCATTCGTCATTGAATTGAAATCTACATCTTTCTCAAGCTCGTTGCACAAGGGACGAATAATATGAGAAAAGTTCTTTATAAACTGATGATAAAATCTCATGTGACCTAAGAAATTGCAGACTTTTTGAACTGAAGTAGGTGGTTTCATATTTTCATTCACATCTATCTTGGCTTGGTCCACCTCTAATCCTTCAATAGACACCCGATGCCCCAAAACTATGCCTTCTTGAACCACGAAGTGACATTTTTCCCAATTGAGCACTAGATTCTTTTCTTCACAACATACTAACATCTGTTCAAGGTTGTTGAGGCAGCCATCAAAAGTTGCACCGAAAACAAAAAAAATCCATAAATACCTTCATAATATCTTCAATATCAACAACAATCGCCATCATGCATCTCTAAAAAGTAGTGGGAGCATTATGAAAACCAAAAGACATCCTTCAAAATGCATAAGTGTCATATGGGCATGTAAATGCTGGTTTTCTCTTGGTGTTCCGGAGCAATAACAATCTAATTATATGCTAAATACCCATCTAGAAAATAGTATTAGTCATAGCCAGCAAATCTATCTAACATCTGATCCATAAATGACAAGGGGAAGTGATCTTTTCTAGTGGTTTTATTCAATTTTTTGTAATCTACGCAAACTCGCCACCCCGTAGTCATTCTAGAAGCAATTGTTTCTCCTTTCTCATTTGTAACCACAATAATTACTCCTTTCTTCAGTACCACATGGATAGGACTCACCCATTCTAAATTTGATATGGCATAAATAGTCCCAGCCTTCAACCACTTCATTATCTCTTTCTTAACCACATCCTTCATAATAGGGTTAAGCCATTGCTAATGCTCAGTTGTAGGTTTATGTCCTTCTTCTATTAATATCTTGTGCATGAAAACAGCCGGTCTAATTAACTATATGTATTCAATTGTCCACCCAATAGCAGACTTATGTTCTCTAAGCACTTTTATCGATTTCTCTTCTTGAGTAGAGGTTAAGGAAGAAGAAATAATAACAAGAAGTGACTTGACCTCACCCAAATAGATATACTTTAAATGGTTAGGGAATGGTTTTAAGTCATTGGGCTCAGAAACATGTTGTAAGATTTCATCTTGAATAGGATTAGGTAAGGGTGCAAATATGGTAGTTTGTTCATGTGAAGAGGTTTCAAGGGCTAGGACTTTCAAATTTTCATTTTTAGTTATAGCTTGAGAAGGGGTAAGACAACGAGAAATATAGCCAACCATGTTATCTTTAAAGTGCAAATCATCAAATACTTCAATGATCCAAGAGTCTATTACCTCAATCTACTTGCATTCATGTGAATCACTAGGAATTATATGAACTTGTTGTAACACCCCGACCCCTGCATGTTAACTTGGACTTAACCATTTGTGGAAATAACCACTGTTGCATCTACTGTTATAACAACTGTTGCAACAGTAAACTTAACCATGGGTCAGGTCCTATGTTATTTTATAAGTGACACACACTTGACTTTCTATTCCCAATATCACATGCCTTAAATGTAAACACTAAACAAGGCTACATTAAAGAGATAAAAGGAAATTCAAATCTTTATTTGATCATAAAGGAAAGTACACAACTTTGAATAAGGAAAATACTATAGCGGAAAGTTCATAAAACTTGGGCAACATGCCCTACATGGAAATTTTCAAAGAGACACTAAAAGTGGATGTTCCACATGCTTCTCCATAAGATCAAATCTCTGAAAAATGTTAAGGAAGGGTGAGCACAAAGCTCAATGGATCTTAGACTACTATTTACACATTCAAAACATTAACACATCCATATTTCAAGTACTATCACAAATTAGGTGTTTCAAGCATTGGATTTTGTGTGAGTTATGTCTTAGACCAAAAGAGTTTCTCAACCCTTGACGTTTTTCACTAAGTGCCTCCTTAGAGTAAAATATGGCATTAGCCAATTTCATTGGACCTTGAAACTTAGGGACTCTTACCCACCAACCAAGTACTTAGGTCATAAACCTTATGAACAAATCATAAGAGAAGAGCACCCATTGTGTTATTCAAACAACTATAATGGTACGTGATTAAAATTCCCATAATCTGATATTTTAATTCCACAATCATGAAACATAAATAAAATATCAGAATATTGCATTAAACTAAAAAATAAAACCAGAATTGATAAACTAAAAACGTTGCATCCATCATACACATTCATGCATCAAACATGTGGAAACATCCCTAAACATGATACTAGCATGAATGATATTACTAATGCATGATATTAGATAGATCAGAAACATTCATGAATGATAAAAGAACATTGAGACTAATTACAAAAGAAATTTCAGCAAATGAGTTAACAAGAATGAGCATGCTAATGGCTTGAATATGAAAAAGAGTTTAAGAGGGCAACTTCCACCTTAAACAATGCTTTCTCTAAAATCTAGCAGAGGTTTCCCCAAGCTTTGACGCTTCAATTCCCAGCAAAATAACTCTCTAATGATCACTAACCACTAAAATTAAAAGCCTTTCCTTAGGCCCAAAGAAGACGTCACAATGAAGATGAGAAAGAAGAGAGTTTAAGAGCACAAAGGGGAGGTTTTCACTTGCTCTTTGCAATGAATGATTTGTGAGCAATAAAAGGGGCTATTTATAGTTTTTCAAGAGCATATGAGACGTCCTTTAAAAGATCTTGGGCAGCTAGGGTAGCCATTCTTATATGAGCAAGTTTCCAAACACTAAAGATGGTACATGGTAAGTGGGTAAAAGAATCCCTAATCTTGCTAATTTCTCTTAAGGCATAAGGGAATATTCCTTAGCTTAAATCTAATTTAAATTCAAAACATGAGATCATTCTAGAATCCTTCCTCATCCATTCTTGTCGTTCCTTAGATAGAAAAAATCTTGTCTTGGACATTCTTTTTTTTGTTACTTTGCTTGCTCATCAAATAAGCACACATAAGGTAAGGTTTCCCTTTTGTCTATGAGACGTCCAGCTAGTGGTGTACACTATCAAAGCATGAGAGACACCATACCATGCTCTGATTTATGAATCTAATCCTCTAGGAAAGTCTATAATTTTTTCATGAGCATAGGTAGCGTTTTCCATGGAATGAATCCTCCTTATTTTTGGCGCCATGTGTACATGAGATCCTTGTGTAGATTCTTTCTATCTTGGCTTCCTACACACATGGCTGACGGCTATAGTGAAATCAAAGAGCATCTTTTATGTTCTAGAATCTTCTTAACAAAGATTGTCACATGTGCAAGCTCACACACACACACATGTGGGTCGATTTGGCTTAATTGGCCACTTGGAGCACATGATCACTACATGGTGTACATGGGATCATCCTTTTGTGAGTTTCAATAGGTGACACCTCTTTTGGTGTTCTAAATCATAAATGTGGTGTATAGGATCATTTTACATGTGTTCGAATCAAGCAAGACGTCTCATGATACTTGGATAGGGTGAGGGTGCACCCGATCATGGTGTTCCACCCATGTAACTTGCACATGCTTTGGGTGACTATGTCTTCATGGGTTCACATGAAATCTAATAAATTAAATTTCTCATTACTCATAAGGAATTAAGGTGTATAACCTATGGTTTTGAAATCACATGGTTAAGACCTAAATTTTAAGGTACAATTTAGTTGAGGTGATTTTCTTCTGAAACTTTCCTTATTTGGAACCTATTGGATTCATTAGGCAAATGAAGGTTCAAACCTTGGCCAATTGTTCTGATTTTTGGATATATTGTGTGTTTTGCTAGTTCATGCCATCCCTTGAAGTTTCGGGTCATTCTGAGTTCGATAAGTACCATTATTCTCAGTTCTTTCCTAATTTGGTTTCCCTTGTAGGGCAATAACCTTAATTTTGGCCAATTGGGCTAATTTTTGGATATGTGGTCCAACTTGTTAGTTCATGTCTCCTCACTTCGTTTCGGGTTGTTTTAGGTTCATATGAGTCACTAAATGAGGATTTAGAGTTTTCTGTATTCGGCCCTAAAATGAGGCTAAATTCGTTCTGTACTCAAATTTCACTAAAATGATGAAAATTCTTATTTCATTGAGCACAGAGTTTTCAAGGTATTACACTTGTAAAGATTGAAAACCACTTGCTCGTCATTGCCCCTTAATGTAAGCTCTCCCTTGTGTACATCAATCAATGCATGGCCTATAGCAAGGAATGGTCTACCCAGAATCAAAGGAATCTCACCATCTTCTTCCATATCCAAGACAACAACTTCAATCGAAAATATAAACTTATCCACCTTCACCAAAGCATCTTCAATTATACCCTGCGGATAAGTGAGAGATCTATCAGCAAGTTGAAGAGTAATTGTGGTAGGTTTAATCTGTGATATGCCCAACCTTTTGCACACTAACATGGGCATGAGATTGACATTTGCCCCCAAATCACAGAGTGCCTTCTCAAAGACTTCTGACCCAATATTGCATGAAATGGTGAAACTTCCTGGATCTTTTAACTTTTGAGGAAGTTTTCTCTGAAGGATTGCACTGCATTCTTTAGTCAGCTTTATTGTCTCAAAATCTTCAAGTTTCCTCTTCTTGAACATAATCTCCTTCATGAATTTGGCATAGTTGGGCATTTGCTGTAAGGCTTCTACAAAAGGCATATTGATGCATATCTTCTTGAACATCTCCAGAAATTTTGCAATTTGATCATCCAACTTCTTTTTCTGAAACCTCTGAGGGAATGACAATGGTGGAGGTTCAAGAATTTTGCCCCCTTGAATAGTAATCCCCCTAGGTCTCCCTTTTGTCTTTTGTTGAGGTTCAGGTTGTTCAGTTGAGGAAATTGGAGCAACCTTCTTAGAATCATCAGTTTCTTCAATCTCAGCAAATGGACAAACTGGCAACTTCTTTTCCACTTCTAGTCATCACTGTCTTGCAACTCTCCTTGGGATTTATATGAGTGTCACTAGGGAACGAGTTGCGCTGCTGGTTTGAAACTATCTGTCCTAGCTGCCCCACCTGAGTCTCTAAGCTCTTGACTATGGCATTCATATTTCCAATCTAAATTTCAATACCAAAAACTCTACTATCATTCTTGTCCACTCTCCCTATCAATTCCTTGAAGAATCGAGTATGCATAGTCGTCATTTCATCGAACATGTGGTTGTTGTGGCACAAAACCTAGTGGAAGTTGTTGAGCATTTCTATTGTTGGCATTAGAGAAGTTCTCATGATTTCAGATTCCTGGATGACAATACTTCGATACATGATACCCTTGAGATTGACACTGATAATTGCTAAACCTATTCATGGCATTCAATTGTTCAATAGAGGCATCTCCAGTAAAAAGTCTTTTGCTAGCTTTTGCTATTGCAAGAACGAGCTGATTTTGCTGATTCTAAAACTGACCACTATCGTTCTTCTCTGTTACCAAGTTCAACCGATGAATCATGGAAGCAATTTGGGCATGTAAGGCATTTATTTCATCAACCTCATGTATTCCTACCTTTTTTACTAATCTTCTTTCTGTGCCATGGCCATATGCATTTGCTGCCATATCTTCAATGAGTTGGATGGCATCAATAATAGACTTTCCCATCAACGAACCTCTAGCTACAGAATCCACCAAGGCTCTACTAGGTGGTATAAGTCCACTATAGGACATCTGAATTTGAAGCCACGTAGAGATATCCATGTTGTGGGCATCGTTTCAACAAGTCCTTAAATCTCTCCCAAGCTTCATAGAGAGACTCAAAATTAGATTGCTTGAATGAACTAATCTCACCCCGTAGCTGATGAACCTTAGTGAGAGTGAAATACTTTTGGAGAAATTTCTAACTCATGTCCTCCTATGTGGTGATACTATCAGGAAGTAACGTTTGTAACCAATTCCTAGCTTTATCCCTTAGAGAGAAGGGAGAAGCCTTAGTTGTAACTGATCTTTCGTCACCCTGTTCATTTTGACAGTGTCATTAATCTCTATGAAAGAGTTGAGGTGTGCCATAGGATCTTCTGTTGCTGAACCCCCAAATTGTTGTTGTTGCAGCATTGTGATCAAATAAGGCTTCAGCTCGAAGTTTGTAACATTAATAAGAATCCTGGCTATCTCAGAATAGTTGTTGTTCATTACGAGTTTGAAGAAATCTCGTAACGGTGCCTCTTCATTGTTCCCCAACAACAGAATTTCCACTTTCAGCCATAGTTGACACACGTCCTTTGGCTTCTAATTGAATTTGTTTAATTGTCTTGAACAAATCTGGGTTGTGCACTCCAAAAGATTCTCTACTCATGCAAAACCTGAAACACTACAAGAAAACACAAGATCAAGTGTATTTAATGAAGTTAAAGATCAAATATAATAAATCAAAATAAGAAATAAAAATTTTCTTAATTAAAACTAAATCAAATTCAATTGGTTTTAAGATAAGTAACACTGTTCCCTGGCAGCGGTGCCAAAAACTTGTTAACAATCCTGCAAGTGGACAAGATTGTAATAGTAATATACGATGGAGACCGAGTATCGTCCTCAGGAAATGAATATTAGTTAACTATCTTCAAGTCCAATCTAATATCAATACTCACTTTATTAAGGCTCCTAATTGAATTTGACTTGTTAACATACGAATTTAAATTGAAAACAATTAAAATCAATGAAGTCTTGTTTTGAAAACTATTTCGATTAATCATCTAGGATATTAAATTCTCTTGTTCTCACCCTCAATTCATATTCCAATTAATTTAACTCCAAGTTATATAGATTCTAACGCTTGTCATCAAAGCCTTTTTCCAAGGCACCTTAACACCTATTAGTCTTGTTCCCTAATACCCTCTCACGAGGAGCACAATTAACAATCTAATGCTTTGCATACTGTAATCACGTGTAACCTCCTAAATAATTGACAACCTCCCGGTCAATCAATTGATCTAGGTCTATATTATGATTTTCCAACCATTAAACCTCCCTTCCAAGTTAGTTTAATAGTTTGTGATCATATTGTTTATGGCTAGTAAACAATAAGCATTAAACACCTAAAATATAAAACAAAACATCAAAAATCAATTAATTGAAATACTGAATCTTAGGTTCTTACGATCGAAATTTACATCCTAAACTTTAAGTTAAACTAGCCAGTATAATACTGAGTTCAAACATCAAATAATAGAGAATACAAAATATCATACTCAAGTCTTAATCCTTAATCTTCACTTTTTCTCCGTTTTCCCTCTTCTTCTTCTCTTGGCCGTCAAAGTTAACAACTAATTGCATTGTCGCGGTCACTCTCGATATACATCATAAACTCGAATTTTGAATTTCAATGACCGCAGTCATTGACCTCAGTCTTTCATTCGTTTAAAAATTTTCCTTTTGATTACTGCAGTCACTGAAACAATTACCTCGGTAACCAGTGTGACAATTATTTCTTCGCTTTCTTTGGCCTTTCTCCCAATTACCTCGGTCAGTTCTTCACCTACCGCGATAATTAGTTACTCCTTCATGTTTTTAGCCTTTCTTTGCTTCTCTATGTTATAATCATCTCTCTGTTTCATTCCTGATCTGCACAAACACTAAAACCCTTCCACAGACATCATATTCTCATAAAAATGTCATAAGCAACACTTAACTATTCTCAAATGCAGTTAAACATGCAATTGACATCATAAATGCCCATGCAACTAAATATGCACAAATATACTTAATTCCCTACTAAACTTCTATAAAATACATATATATTACCCATAATAATGTTACTCCGCTATGCAACTAACATGCATATAATATATAAATAATTCAATGCATAACTTCAATTTCTAATTTTCAATTGTAGTACCACAATATTGCATCCTACTACCACAGTATTGGGACTGTTTCTAATCGCAGTACCACATCCCAGCACCGCGGTCCCACGTGTTTGTCAAAATTTTTGAGTTTTTAATCGCAGTACCGTAGTATTCCATCTCGGTATCATGGTGCCACGTTGGGGTCCCAAAATTAAGAAATTCAATCGCAGAATCGCAGTACCCTGACCTAGTACCGCGGTCCCCACGTGAAACCAATTTTTTCACAATTCACGACACACTAATATGGTATCCAAACCGTTATTGCAATAGTCACGCGATCCTTTTTTATCATCCCTATTCTTCTTAATGCTTTGAGGTATTACGCATATCCCCCAAAAATGGTTCAAATTTCTTGTAATGGTTGATCATACTGTAGCAACTCTTCTTCTTATTGGTAAGGTAAAGCTCCATCTCGGATTAACTCTCTCAATCTTCCACGTAGAATCAGGGCTTTAATCTCATTCTAGAAGTCAAAGCACTGATTGGTGTCATATTCGTGGTCGCGGTGGAACTAATAATATTTCCTTCAATCCCATTGCTAAGGTGCAATATTCAACTTCTTCAACAACCTAAGGTTTTCCCAGTCTTGGATGCTTAGTAGGACTTGTTGTCAAGATGTATTCTGAGGTGTGTATCTAGTGTAGACCAGGTGCATAGGTCTACTTCTCTTCTTACCTCACCTAACTCACCTCTCTTTCAAGCTTTGTCAAAATTTTCCTCCTTATCATTGTTCTTTCTCCTAAGGTCTTTTTTAGAGAAGTCGGTTCTTTTTCTTAGCTTTTATTTGTCTATTTGCCTCAACGTACTTTCTTCTCGATCGAGCAGCTATTGATAAGAATTGACTTTCTTTTTAGCTAATGAATAGTATAGCTTACTGGGTTGTAGGTTATGTCGAAAGACTATTATAGTGTTTTCTCATCGCAATCATTGACTTCTACCTTGGTTACCTCGAATTTATTCTTGAACTCTAGGTTGGACTTTCTTAGCGTTTATCTTAAGGTTAGGAGACTACTGACTTTTTTCTCCATCTTCCTCATTCCTAGGAATTGCATCATGAACTTTTTTGCTAGTGCCTAAAATAAGGATATGAAACCTAGGGTTATGTTCCAATACTACTTCCAAACAAGTCTGACTAAAGTGATCTAAAACTCTTAGCACATGGTTGTATCATTATAGTTTTTGAATGGCATCCAAGCTCGATAGTTGTTAATGTGCTCTCTTGGGTTCGTCATGCCCTTGTACACCTTTCTATTATATGTCTTTACATCTTTTTGGGAGCTCAACTCTCAATCTCCCAAGTAAAAGGAGATGGTCATTTCATAAACTCATCCTTAGGATGAGATGAGTAAGGTAGAGCTTGTCACAGAAGGGTACTCCTGTTGGAATGACTTCAAGACCTTCTGAGACATGAACACTTACCTCAAATTTGTTCTTCCTTAGTCCTCAGGAATGGTCAGGTTGACATGAGGATGGCCCCATCATGTTTTGCCTCAGTTTCTCATTCCATGAGTTCTAAAGGTCATTTTAGGATGCCTTCCTTTGGTTTCGTGTGTAGATTGTACTAGATCAACTTGTCAAAACTTCAAGCAAACATCTTGACTTCTAAGAAGTTCATGACAGCCTCCCGATAGGTTGTGCCATGATTGGGGTGGCCACTCTTGCTAGAAGAGGGCAAAAAGCATAGTGTATAATATGCGGTTACTTGATCATCATTTGCAACATTCTATCTACCACTTTTTCTTGTGCATTAATCACAGAAAACCTTTTAGTAAAATTATTCCTTTGCATTGGTGGTCTTCTATGTGGCAAACAAAGTGGTTGGGTGAAATTATTATTTCTTCAATTGTAGGTGCATTAAGGGTGTTAAAACTTTTTTTTTATGCCATTGACGTTGAGCGGGAACACTCACTTATAGTCAATGTCCCCATAATTTCACCAATTGTTGGAGTAATTTTTGACCAATGGAGAATGAGATAGGTGAGAAATTAGCAAAAACGAGAATCATTCTTGAGTTTCATGGAAAAAAAGCAAGAAAAAAAACCCTCTTCTTTAATAAAGAGTTGAAGGAAGATACAATGCCTTATTGAAGTAGAATTTCTTTATGCCCCTTTGCATGAAGGACTATTTATAGGCATGTAGGTAGACGATTTCCCAAACTTTGTATATATTTGATTAGGAAAACTTCCTTTATAGCATGATCCTAATAATTAAGAATTTCTCCATAGTAGGAAACTAGTAGATTTGCTCAATCTTTCTTGATATAAATCAAGCTGTGATTTATAGGCTAAAATCTCATGAGTAGTCATAATCTAGCTTCATCGTGAGCTTGGCTTGACCTTGGTATGAGCTCTTACTTGTACTAGATTGTCCGTGTCATTGGCTGAGCTCATAGTGGGCAATTTGTGTTTTGTGTGTATTGTGTACTTGATCTATTGAAGCTTAGATTTATTTACCTTTCAACTCTCATATACCAAGTTGTTGATGAATAATTTTTTAAATTTCATTTGTTATCACTTTGTGTGCTCACTCTTGGTCCCAACTGATTTGTGTTGAACTCAACGTAGCTTAGGTAAGACTTGGCAATTCCACAGAAATATTGGGCAGACTCTAGAAATGTTTAATAGTGTGGTGTAAGGATTAAAAATATTGGGGAGTGTTTGACACATAATATTAGATAAAATTAGACTAATTTTTTGTTCAATCCTATATTTAGCTATAACAACATAAGATAAAATATTTATTCAAACCTATATTTTATTTTACAATTATAAGATTAACCAGACTGATCCATAATAATAAAATTAATTATTATTTAATTCAACCTTATCTCATTCCTTTTTTTTTTTTTGAAAATCCTACCCTATCTAATTCAAGCTATCTTGGCTGCCAGAAAAAGGTATTAGTTTTTATCCTTCACTTTTTTACATAATGTTTCTTCATCGGGGCTGTAAAACACTTCCGAGGTTTTCACCTAGTGGCGAAAGCCCA
>JAJIYU010009146.1:0-17414 GCA_030144865.1 Tinospora cordifolia | reverse complement strand
AGAAAAGAAAAGTGAGAAGGAGAGCCAAGAAGAGGGCTTGAAGCACAAGATGACAACTCAACTCTTGTTGCTTGGGATGGTTTGAGTTGTGAGCATTGGGGGGTTTATATATATAGGCTTCAAAAGTGTGTAGAATGACAAGTTATGGTGCTCTCATTGCAAGGAACTTGCCAATAATTCAAATTTTCGTGCCCCCCAAGCATAGGAGAATAGTAGGTATTTTTTTTGAAATTTTTTAGAGTTTAGAAACATTTTTTTCAGATTTTTGATGTGTTTTTATTAATTTAATTCAGATTTTCAGTTATTTAAATCGGAGCCTTTAATCGGGACCGTAGGATTGTCCTCGAGATGCGTTTGCAATCAAGATCAGGCGGGTGGAACGTCAGCCGTTGGATTAACCTCAATTGCATCACTTGATTCAAGATGAGATCAGGCAGATGAAATCTGGTACGTCCGATAAACCTCGATTGCAGTACTCGGTTCGCGATTGATGGAACGCGCTTTTCTGGACCATCGGATGATCATCGGGTGCCGTGTTCGGATCGTGATCGCGATTAACGAATCTAGTCTGATTGTCCTCGAGACACGCACATCGCAATCAGAGAAAACAAATTTGTTGTGGACCATCAGATTGACCTCGACAATCGTGTGCGGTCCGATTTCGCAATTTCGATCTGCGCCTTAAATCCCAATCGTCTGATTATCCTCGAGTTCTGTGTGCGATGATCATTATGATGAGATTACAGATCTTGGCAGTTGGATTTTCATCGATTTCTGTACTTTCGCGATCAATGAAACACCATTGGACTGTTAGATCAAGCCTACCGTTTCTGGGCTGTTGGATTTGCGTGATTCGGTGCATCTGGGTGCCGTTTTAGACTTTGATCTCATTCATTGGATCAAACAGATTGAGTTTGGACCGTTGGATCGTGTTTCTAATTACAAAATCTCTTTCCAAAGCTTTTATAATCTGAATTTTAGCTAATTGGACACTTCCAAATTGATAAAAATTTGATTTTCTTCAATATTCCCTTCCATTTTGATAATTTGCTAAATTTTTATCCTTTCTAATTATTTAATATTGCATTTATTTTATATATTTCCATTTCTTTAATATTTTTAATGCTATTAGTTAAATAATCATTATTTTCCATTTCCATGTATTTTTATTTATTTCATATTTTATTTTCAGATAATAAATTATGTAATTATACACTATTATTTACATAATGTTTGATTTATTTTTTTTAATAAATATATTTTATTTAATTATATGTATTTTTTCTATGTACATATTCTTATAATATGTAGTATTCATATTTATTGTGCTAATACACATATTTTTCATACCCATATTAACCTATATATGTATTTATACTTTATTTTTATTTATTTCTTAAGCAACTCCTTAAATTTCATAATTAATTCCACTAAACCTTAATTTTCATTTAATTATCAAATTAAGGTCTTATTTGTCTATTTTATATTATATTTCTAATATATTTTATTTTTCATGTGCCAACCCACAATTTGCACCCGAAAATTTTGTAAAATCTTTGAAATTATTTTCACTTGATTTATTTCATTTAATTTCCTCAAACTTATTTATCTTTAATTATTTGACAAAATTTTGGGGTATTACACCATAGAAGGACCTGAAATTTCATGAGATGACCTGAACTAATCAACGAGACAACATAGCCAAAAAACAACACAATTGGCCAAGAATTGGGATTTTATTTGCCTGGTACCCTTCAGTAGAGTCTAAATTAGGAAAGTAAATGAAATAAAGATCACCTAGTCAAAAAATGGTTGGAAAATATATATTAGTATAAATTAAAGTCCTTAATTCTTATTATATAATGAGATGTAAGTTTTTATCAAATTTATGTGGACCCATGAATGCATGATCACCCACAAATGATCAAGTACACTCATAGTCCATACACGCTAAAACTGGCCCATATGTGTATGTATGAGTATGCACACATGTAAAGGAACCTAATTAGAAGTTTCTAAAATTTAATCCATGCTCACAAAGGGAACCCAAGTCGCCAAACACAAAGAAGAAACCAAGAAACAAGAACAAGAAAGTTTCCTAAACCTAAAAATACACTACCTTGGCGCCAACCATGTAGATTACCATCATATCCTTCAACACCAAACCCTAGCCATCATATATGCAAACCGTCCCCTTGATTTTGGAATGTTTTTGTGTTGCCCTATCTGCCCAAGATGCCTCATTGTGCTCTTGAAAACCTATATAAACCCCCTTGTGCTCACTTCTTCTTCATCCTAAAGAAAAGAGTTTACACTTCCTTCTTTGCTTGTTCTAACCCTCTTCTTGGCAACCCCTTTCCCTCTCTTGTGTTCTTCAGTGATTTTTAGAGAAAAGTTAGGATTTTAGATTTCTTTTACATTCTTGAAGTTGCTGGTGGTTCTTGAGGCGCATAGAAGAAGGGAACATCTGTCGAATTTTCTTCAAACAAGCAACTAAGGTGAATGAGATTTCTTACACTTCTACTTTACTAGTTTGAATTTCTAGCATGTTCATGTATCTTTTATTTTCAGTTTAGTATGTTTATTTTCATTTTCCTACATGTTTGATCATGATTTAGATTTTGATTATCATGTATGCGTGTTCTAAATATTCATAACACCATGTCATGCCTAGTTTTTATGCTTAGGTTTAATTTGAATTGTGAATCATGCTATCTATTATTTTTATGCTTTTTGAATGTTTTATGCTTAATTTTACCATCTGATTTTGGATTAGTGAATATGTGAGAATTAAGTTTAAGACTTTGAAGTTTATGAACCATGCACTATCATTGTAATCTAAGTGATGCTATAGTTGTCATTTATATATATTAAGTGTATATGGGTCTCATCCCTTTGTGTGGATGGGTATAATAACCCAAAATACTTGAAATGTAGATATGAGATCCTTATTCCAATGGAATATGACAAGATGAATAATCTTTCCATCCAAGAGTGGAGTATTTTGATAAGAACATCAAGGGATTAGAACCCCTTTCATTCTTAATGTCAACAATAACCAAAGATATTGTTTAAATCGCCTAATTATTTACAAGTGTCTAAATTTGGATGTGCTTTTAATTTGAATTAGTAACTTAGTTGTTTATGGAATGATCCATTGGGCTATGTGCTCACCCTTTCCCCTCTTATTTTTTAGGAAATTGAATCATGAAGATTACTGAGTATTTGATAGGATTTTAAAATTGGAAAGTTTATATGTAAGGGCATGTTGCTCAAGTTTTGATTTCTTAAATTAAGACTTCCGTTGAATTTAATTTTGTTTCTATTTTGAGTTATGTACTCTTTTGTTATTTGAGAATTCAAGTATGTACTTCTTTGTTAAAAAGATTAAAGACTTTCTTTTATCTCCTATGTAATAGTTTTATTTAATTAAAACTAAATTGTTTGGGTTGTGTGCTCATCATGAATTAATAAGAATTGGAATAGTTGAAATAGAATGTGATGCAAGTTGTGTACTTGTAAAAGTAACATGGCCCAACCCACCTTGTGGTTGGAGAGTCGCGAGGGCTAGGGTGTTACAGCTGATTCCATCGACTGCGGCAATGCGAAACATTGTTGCGGTAATCCGCACTATACTATAATCCATCGTGTACCCTGTCTCTTCTCGATCAAATCAGTTAAGCAGTAACTCCTCATTAAGGGAGTTATTGTTTTCCCTTGCTCAACGGTTGTTATTAGTTAAGAAAATCAGGTACGATTTAGGGGGAAGTGTCCCCCTAAATCCCCCTCTGATTAGAGCAGGTTCTCTTTGCGGAGAATCCGCTCATTACTCCTAATTCGTGGAGGTCTTGGGTCCCCCCAAGCCACCCCCCCCCCCACCCCGGTGGTGAACAAGAGCTGGAAGAATGTCCTTGTGCCTCGAGCCTAGGGATTGGATAAGTGTTCAGTAAGGGGCTCTTAATTATCTATTATTAAGAGCTCATACTTCACATTTACCTCTCTTAGAGGCCTCTATAGAGCTTTATATCATAAGAAGCTAAACCCTTAATAGTACCCTACATGAGTGGTTCTTACTCTTATATCCATCCGTAAGGCTAAGACAGGGCTTCTAAGCGGTTTAGCTCTATGTAGATAGACTGTAGGATTTTGACCATGTTTGGAATGTCTTAGACTCACATTAACTTCCTATTAAAATTTTATAGATTAAGGGTCTAAACATGTGCACCAAGGAGTAACGGCACAAGGGAAGAAGATAAAAAATTTTGGGTATGATTTTCGTACCCTTAGCCTTATCTAATCCTTGAATGGAAAACATATTGTACATTTACTTTTAATGAACACTTAGAAGCATGCTAGGGCATGTCTGATTGATCTTGATTGAAATGGCTTGATGTGTGTCCATGATGTTTGATTTATTTGTGTTATAACATGAATAGATAGATATTTCATGCCTTGATTTCCATGAATGAACATAATTGATTTGTTTACTTTAAAATGTTATATATGATGACCATGTGTAAATTGGAATGGAACGTGCAACTAAAGAAGATTACAAATTTCACATATCAAGGCAATGACCGGTTTTTGGGCGTCATCGTGGGTGTCCCTACCCGAGCTGACTACGATAGTTGATTGTGTTTTTGGACAAAGAGTCACTACAGACTTCCATCCTTAGATCATGGTCCCGAAAAGTAACTGGCCCTCGGGCATTACCCCTAGATTCGCTCTTAGACCATACGAGGACATCAAGTGTAGGGTTCTTTTAGTCTAGCATAAGACAAAATAACCAATATAGTGTTTGAAATACCCTAATGTAATGAAAGTGTTTGCATGTCCTGTATTCTAGTTTGTATAATGCTAGCAATGCGTAGGGATGATCCACTTGGCTCTCGATCTAACCCCATTATTTTATTTTTGGTGATCATTGACACAACAGGAGTAGACCAGCCACGAAAAGCCATCTTTTTGGTCAAGACCTCATTAGGAAGTTGTCATATTTGTTCTTTTTGGTTTAATGTTTTATCTTTTTGTTGTAAATAATTTGAACCAAGCATGTGCCCTCCAGCTTTTAAAATATCTTTCTTATAACTTTTGGCATGTATCAAACTTGGCCATAGGCCTTATTTTATTTCTTTCTAAACTGTATTTTCATACTAAATTTGTAAGTATTTTGAACCGCTAGATACATCTTCTTTATGAATTTCACTTTGCTAACAAAAGAACTGACATTTTAACGATCAACATATGTTTTAAATTAACTTCGTAATATATTTGAAAGAAAGTTTGAAGCATATGATAGAAAGAAAGATAATGAACCCAATGGCCTCTGGCTCTCGGAGAACGACCTGAGTCTGGCATTTGCAACCAAATGGGTGCACCCTCTCCTAGCGCAGCTCCAACGACTCATCACAAACCGACAGAGAGAGTCCGGGAGCTAGGGTGTCATAGTGTATATGATCACATGTCATGCTAACATTATCACCCATGTGACTTGCACATGCTTAGGGGTGCTCATACATTTTTGGGTCCACATGAATTTAAAATAAATTCATATCTTTTATTTGGCTAGGATTTTAGGCCCTTAGCATATACTTTTGGGTTCACATGAATTTAATAAAAATTTATAACTTTTAATTGGCTAAGTTTTTTTTTCATTTTCTTTCCTAATTTAGATTCCCTTGATGCATCCCAAGTAAATGAACTCTTAATTGGCCAAATGGAATGAATTTTGGATGCCTAGGCCATTTGAGACATTCACTTCATTTCATTTCATTTCTTTTTTCTTAAATTTCACTTCCTTGAGAGGTTTTTGGGCAAATTCAAGCTTGCTAGTTGATTCTAAGAATGAATTGATCTTCATTTATCATTTCAATTTATTTAGTACAAATCTTCAAGGTATTACAACTACCGAAGATTCATTCAAGATTTCTCCAAGTTGGTCGAACCCATAACTAAACTAACCAGAAAGGGAATCGAGTTCAGTAGGGATGAAAAGTGTGAACGATCATTCCAAAAATTGAAGAAGAGATTGATTACGACCCTTATCTTAGTCGCTCATATCCACAGTGTTGCATATGTCCTATATACAGATGCTTCATAGAATGGATTGAGAGCAATTTTGATGCAAGATGGAAAGTGTAACACCCCAACCCCCAAGACTTTCAATTGGACTTAACCACAAAGTAGACCGGGCCATGTTACTTTTACAAGTATACAACTTGCATCACATTTTGTTTCAATTATTCCAAGCCTTATTAATTCATAATGAGCACACAACCCAAACAATTTAATTCTAATTTAATAAGACTATTACAAGGGAAATAAAAGAAATCGTCAATCTTTATTTATTTAATAAAATAAAAAAGTACATACGTTGAATCTTAAATACTTAAAAGAAATAAAGAAAGAGTATATAACTCAAAATAGAAACTAAATTCAATTGAAGCCTTAATATAAATAATCAAAATTTGGGTAACATGCCCTTGTATATAAATTTTCAAATTTAAAACCCTATCTAATTTCAGTGATCTTCATGATTCAATTTCTTGAAAAATAAGAAAACAAGGGGTGAGCACATAGCCCAGGGATCATTTTATAAACAACTAAATTATTAATTCAAATTAAAAGCACATCCAAATTCAAACACTTACATACTTTAAGTGATTCAAACAATATCTTTGGTTATTGTTGACGTTAAGACTGAAAGCGGTTCTAATCCCTTGATGTTCTTATCAAAATACTCCACTATTAGATGGAAAGACAATTGATCTTGTCATATTCCATTATAATAAGGATCTCATGTCCATATTCTAAGAACTTTGGTTTATACTCATCCACACACAGTGATGAAACCCATTTACACTAAGTATATGCAAAAAACACCCACAACATCACTTAGATTATTATGATAGTACGTGGGTCTTAATCTCAAGATCTTTTATTTTATCTCATACCCATGGATTATAAATAAAAGAAATAAAATTCAGTATGCTTACATGTAACATTCAAGGATAAAAACATCATAAACATGCATCATATATCAACTAGGCCTAAACATGCATAATCTTTCATGGCATGGTTCATGGATGCATGAATATGGCATATACATGAATATAAAAATTTAATCATGAATGAATGGACCGAAGTTAAATATGCACGATAAACTGATATTAAAATAAGAATGAGCATGCCACTAATCCAAACTAATAAAGTAGAAGTTCAAAAAATCTCATCCACCTTAGTTGCTTGTTTGAGGGAAATCCAGCAGAGGTTTCCTTCTTCTTTGCACTTCAAAAACAACCAGAAACTTCAAGAATGTAAAAACAATCTAAAGTCCTAACTTCTCTCTAAAAATCACTCAAGAACACAAGAGAGGGGAGAAAGGGTTTCCAAGAAGAGGGCTAGAGAAAATCAAGAGGAACTAGTATGTTTTTGTTTTGGAACAAAGAAGAATAAGAACATTGGGGGGTTTGTATAGATTTTCAAGAAGGCATAGGGGGCACAGTTTTGGCATCTTTGATTAGGGTTTCCTCAAATGGTGGAGGCTAGGTTTTGCACATAATTCACAGGGGACGGCTAGGGTTTTTTGTATAAGGGTTATTATGATGGTATTTCCCATAGTTGGCACCAAGATTGGAGCATTTGATTTTTGGTTTCTTCATTGTGTGATATGGCTAGGGTTTCTTGTGAGCATAAACTAGACTTTGGAAACTTCTAATTAGGTGCACACAAGGATGGCTAGGGTTTTGTGCACACACGTGAGGTGTCTTAAGTGTATGTAACCTAGGTGCATTTGATTATTTTTGCTTGGTGTATGGAATCACTCTTCATGGCTTCTAAATAATGTGGGATGTCTCATGTATGTGGGTAGGGCATGAATGTACATGATCATGGCATCATTACTCATGTGACTTGCTCATGCTTAGAGGTAATTACACATTTTTGGGTCCACATGAATTTAAAATAAAATTTATGTCTTTCATTTGGCTAGAATATTAGTACTTGTGGGTTCACTTAAATTTAAATAAAATTCATATCTTTTAATTGGCTAGTTTTTTTTCAATTTTCTTTCCTAATTTAGATTCCCTTGAAGCACACCAAGTAAATGAACCCTTAATTGTACAAATGAAATGAATTTTGGATGCCTAAACCAATTGAGGTGTTTACTTCATTTCATTTCATTCCTTTTTCTTAAATTCCACTCCCCTAAGAGGTTTTTTGAGCAAATTTAAGCTTTCTAATTGGTTCTAAAAATGAATTGGACTTCATTTATCATTTCATTTCATTTAGTACAAAATTCCAAGGTATCACAAAAAGGTTGTCGCGTATGCCTCAAGACAACTAAAGATCCATGAGCAAAACTATGTGACCTATGACTTAGAGCTGGTTGCCATTGTATTTGCCCTCAAGATTTGGAGACATTATCTTTACGGTGAAAAGTTTGATTTATTTTTAAATCACAAGAGTTTGAAGTACATCTACACCCAGAAAGAGTTGAGCCTCAAACAACGAAGATGGATGGAGTTCCTTAAGGATTATGAGTTTCAACTACACTACCTTCTGGTGAAGGCCAATGTAGTAGTCGATGCCTTGAGTAGGAAGTTCAACAAGCGAAATGAGGAGAAGGGTAAGATGTACCAACTAATTGAGGAGTTCAATTTGGGCATAAACTTAGATGAGAACGAGGCCTACATCTACAACATGTCTTGCCAACTGAAACTACTGCATCAAATTAGGGACGGACAAAGGCAAGACAAGTGGCTCACAAACCTGGTAGAAGGAGTTGAACAGGGTAAGCATACTAACTTCATGTTAGATGTTGAGAGTACCCTAAGACTTGAAGATAAAATTTGTGTACTTCAGAATGGACAGAATAAGCAATCCATACTTGATGAAGCCCATTTGACTAAGTATGCAATGCATCCCAGCCGTGACAAGTTGTATCAAAACCTTCGAAAGACCTATTAGTGGCGAAGAATGGAGTAGCTAAGTATGTCTCCAATTGCTTAACATGTCAACAGGTGAAAGTAGAACATGTTACAATCATTCTTTATCCCTAAATGGAAGTGGGATAACATTGCCATTGACTTTGTTAGCAAATTACTCTGGAATTAGAAAGGAGAAGATATTGTATGGGTGATTGTGGATAGTCTCACTAAAGTGGCTCATTTCCTGCCAATTAAATCCACAGACCAAGTTAGTAAGTTGGGAGAACTCTATGTGAATGAGATAGTAAGACTTCATGGTGTGCCTAAGACGATAGTATCTAACAGAGACTTTCAATTCACCTCAGAGTTCTAGCAGAGTCTTCAAAAGGAGTTGGGTGCTAAACTCACCATGGGTACTGCTTCCCACGCTCAAATCGATGGTTAGTCTAAGAGAGTTGTTTTGACCCTATAAGACATGTTGAGATCTTGTGTCCTTGATTTCAAGGGCAACTAGAGTAAGTACCTACACTTGGCGGAGTTTGCCTATAACAATAGATATCAAACAAGTATAAATATGGCTTCATATGAAGCCCTCTATAGGAAGCCTTGCAGATCAACAACCTGTTGGGCTGAACTTGAGGATCACGTGCTTACTGGGCCAGACTTGGTAAAAGAAATGAATAACCAAGTCAAATAGACACAAAAGAAATTGACAACACCATAAAGTAGACAAAAGAGCTATGCAGACAAGAGGAGCAAACCCCTATAATTTCAAGCCAGTGATAGAATATTCTTGAGGATAAGCCCTTAGAAAGAGATCAAGAGGTTCGGATATAAAGGGAAGCTATCACTGAGATTCATCAGTCCATTCAAGATACTCAGAAGAATCGAAAAATGCGCATATAAGTTAGACCTACCGAATCGAATGACCTAATACAATGTGTTCCATGTGTCAATGCTAAGAAAGTATGAACGTGATTCCTCTTATATAATCCATTGAGAGGAGGTGAACATCAAAGACGATGCCACTTATGAACAAGCGACAGTTAGGGTCCTCGATCGTAAGGTGCAAACCCTAAGAATGAAGGACATTCCTTTTGTCAAATTTCTCTGAAAGCATCATGGAGTAGAAGAGGCCACTTGCAAGCTGGAAAGCAAGATGATGGGTAAGTACCTAGAACTTTTCACTAGAAAGGCATAACGAAACTACTCCTAAGGGATTAGTGCAAATTTCAAGGACAAAACTACTTTTAAGGGGGGTAAGTTCTAATACCCTAAAAATTTGTAGAAATTGAATTACATAAAATAGAATTAATCCTTGAGAATTTTATGAAATTTTAGAGATACAAGAGTTTATACATTTTAACTTATAGGTGGCGAAAATGAGAAACGACATTAATTGAGAATTTTGTAGAATTTTAGGATGTAAAATTATGTATATTCCAAGGTATAAAATAAATATAAAACCAAAGGGAAAAAACATCAAAAATGAAAAATAAGAAATAAAAATAACCAATGAAGCTACTAAAAATATACACTTTCTAAAATCTTCATTCTCTTCACGTAAGAAAAATAGAAAATTAGAAATGTTTCTAAACTAAAATCATCTCAAAAGAATGTAGTAACAACTTCTAAAATAATTACTTACTAATATATGTGCTTAGGAAACTAGTAAAATAGAGAATTAGAAAGGTTTTTAAAATGAAATCAACTCAAAAGAATGTATTAGCAACTTTTAAAATAATTGCTTACTAGTATATGTGCTTGCGAAACAAGTAAAATAGAGAATTAGAAAGGTTTCTAAAATGAAATCAACTCAAAGAATGTATTAGCAACTTGTAAAATAATTGCTTACTAATATATGTGCTTAAGACATAAGTAAAATAGAGAATTAGAAAGGTTTCTAAAATGAAATCAACCCAAAAGAATGTATTAGCAACTTCTAAAACCTTTAGTTACTAATTCTTATACATAGGAATAAATAAAATGGAAAAGGAAAGAGTTTTAGAAAGGTTTCTACAAAGAAGACACCCTAAACTTGTTAATTCATGCCCATTATAACTCTATATAAACTCAAGCATGAACACTATTCTCTTTACCCCAACAAGAACTGAACAAGTTCTTCCTTGCTCTCTCTACCTCCTTCTTAGTATCCCTCTTTTTTTTTTAAGTTGTTCTAAACAACAGTTGGAATAGTAGTAACGAAGTGCTGCACAAATCTTTGTGCTAATAGTTGGAGAGATCTGAAGGAGATTCAATAGAGGCTTCAAGAGGAAAAAAAACTATTTGAGGTGGAAGTGATGTTTGACTTTTGATTTATTATTTTGATTTCAATAAGATATTCATGCTCGAATATACATGTTTTATCATTATTGATTACACATGTCATGCTTAGACTTCGCATGATTAGGTTTGCATATATGCTATGTGTTATTATGATGTTTGTTATGCTCACATGTTGAATTCAATCGTGTTACTAATTCAATTTTGTTATATTTAATAAAAGATTAAATGAGATTATAACCACGTATATAAGCAATATTCCACAAGGATTACGGTGGATGTTCTTAAGATGTGAACTTTGAGTTCATTTCTAGTTCACATGGGTAAGATCCCAAAATACATGGGTTATATCCTAAATCCAATGGAATTTGGCATAAATGATTACCCTTTTTCTTCTTGAACAAGTCTTTTAATAGGAACGTCGAGGTTAAACCCTTCTGGTCTTTAATACAATTTTAAACAAGAAATTGATTAAATCACGTAATGTTTGAAAGTATTCGTCTCTAATATCTTATTTGTTTAAATAATAAGTTAAATATGTAGAATGATCCGCTAGGCTTTATGTTCACCCTTCTATTTTCTAATTGTTCAGGAAATTGATAAATAGAGGCAACATGATAGCCAGTTAGGCAACACTTTTCGTAGAATATTTTATTTAGAAACTTTTACTTAATTGTAAGGACATGTTGACCCAATTTTGTTATTTAAATATTTATTCCGTTGTAATAGACTCAAAGATTATGTACCTTAAATTTTGAAAATAATTAATGAAATTATTTACTTAATGATTTCTAAATTTTATTTTTGAATTATGTCATCAGTAATGTTTTCTACCTATGATTTCCAATAAATGATATTAAAATTTTATTGAGATCTGTTGTGCTTAATTTAGAAGTGTTAAGGTGTTTCCAATTATATGACACTCAAAAATTTCAAAGAATTAGGATAGAAATGGAAAGTGTGAAAAATAGAAATAATGTGACACCGACCCACCTCCTGACCGAGTGGTGCGGTCTACGTCATCCCTCTCAAGCAAGAAAAAAGGGAAAGAATTAAATTTGGAGGAGGCGGGGTCTTACATCAATAGCGTGCGTAGTGCAACGAAGAGAGATTTCATGAAATTGTTAATGCAGGAAGGTAGAAGGAAAGGAAGACTAATGAAAGTTCATAAAGTTGTTTTAAAAATGTATAGTCATGGAGCATGATTGACATCAGCTTGTGGAATATGTATCTTGTTCGAGTTGATCCAGTTGAAACTGAACTTCAAATTTTCCTCTGGCTGAAAAAATTTCTTTTTCAAATGTATGTAATCCTATCTTTTAAGGTGTAGACTGTGGTACTACCATTGTTATTCTTCAAGAGGTCAATGCATTGTGTTACATGAAGTCTTGTCCATCAGTTGAAGGTAGACAAGTTTGTTGCTGTAGTGAGGGATTAGAAGTTGAATGATTGGATTATTGAAACAAAAGCAAAGTCTCAATCATCCTTGAAGGTATTTATTGTTCTTTAAATTCTGCAGTTCCAATTGGCATTTTTTTTTTCATCTTCTCATTCTATTTTTTATTGTAAGGCTCTTATGATTCCCTTTTTGGTGAACTGAACTATTAGATAGATATATTATCTCAACTTGACACGATCTTGGCTATATACCATGGTTTGGGTATTGGCCTGCTTTTGGTGATTAATTTGTTTGGCCCATCATGTCTACAACTGGTTGGATTCTTCAACGTATAAAGATAGACTTAATTTAAATTTACCGGAAGTTGAAGCAGAACATTTTCTTCTTGCATTTAATTAACAATTAATAAATTTATATCATGTAACCCATCGAATCAAGTGGTACCAACTCTTTTTGATGTTATTTGTGGATGCTGACTTGTGTTTTAATTTAATGTCTGTTGATAGTGATCTTGCAAATTACGGGAGAGGGAAGCATCCCGTGTTACTCAATGAAAAGTACGGTTCCACTGGCTATATTCTCAAATTGAAGTAGATAGAGCTAAATGACGGGGTAGTGGTTGGGTGTGTGGGACTGGCTCGGTAACTTTTATATCTTGTCCCTTCCTATCAGTGCAAAGCATCTAAAAAAGAAAAGCTAAAGGGTGTATAGCCATTGGCGTGATAATGAATTGGTGTTTGGTAGTGTGGTTTGTGTGACATTTCACTTTCCTAGTACTTGATTCAGAAGTTTGTGGACTAAATCATGAACTGTAGCATCACAACTTTCTTGAATTTATAGTTAGATTTACTGCTCAAATCCTCATAGGGATTACCAGCTCTAGTGTGGTCCTCACGACCATGTCCTGCACTTCTTGTTTCATCACTTATCTCTATCTCTTAAATATATGTAATTTATATTTTTAACCTTTTCCCTTGTTTTCTTTATCTACGCCACGTGAATAGGAGTTAAATTTTCAAAGGATATGACGTAGAGACGGCCTTGAAGCCTAGAAACCGAGGACATTGTATAGTGCTTATTATGAATGTGCCACAGCAGCTGTCACGTAGAGTTGGTAAAGTGGTCACTATGAAATTTAAGGTTTTGATTCAACTCTTGCCACTGCCATTAGAGTGACGGCTAGCAATTAGCTGGGGACAGCTTGATGCCATTTCAAGCATATGGATTTGGTGATGAAACCGGTTACAACTAACTACTAAATGGTTGATGCTATGGAAAGCCTATATATGATGGCTATTTATGTTTTGTCACTAATTTTACTTGATAGATAGATACATAAGATTTTCAAATAATTCACAACAAAATTTGAAATGATGGTTGCATTTGCAATTTTTTTTTTTTAATGGAATTGAAGTATTTACAACTACTGAATAAACATATTATGTATAATTTCAAGCTATGTTCTCGTTCATTAAAAAATTGTGAATACTATGTTTTTATTGGCCTATGTTAAGTCACTTCTCGAGATTTGCATTACATCTTTATTTAATAGTTGTAAAGTGTTGCAATTGTTTTAAAAAAATTGCATTCACATTAGCATTTTTATAAAACATTATTCATTCATTTATAATGAAAAAATTGCATTCACATTAGCATTTTTATAAAACATTACTCATTCATTTATAATGAACTGCGCAACTACCTGTTTTAGGCACGATTCTTATTACTGACGGTGACAGTTCCAAATTTTAACCGAATGCTTTAGTTGCAAATTTCGGCCCCTTTTCTTCGGGTTTCTTCATGACGCATCATTAATTTAAAAAAAAAAAAACTTAGTTTACACGCGTAATTGAGATTTTTTTTAAGGGATTTAAATTATAAGGGCGTCTCTAATGCAAAGATTTAACAAACTTTTCGTATCATCAATTTTACCATCTATGTCATTCATTAATTAAACTTTCACTCACAATACTAAAGTTTATTAGACTATACTGTATGAGTTCCACAATCACATCAATTCATTAAATACACCAAGGACAATATTTTATTTATAAAATACATATTTTTTAAAAATACCTATTATTTATATTTAAATTAAAAAATATATTATTATTTATATTTATATAAAAATTTATATTTTTATTAATTATTTATTTTAAAAATATATTTTTAAATTAATTATAATTTTTTAATATCACTAATCATTATTTTAAATAATTATTTAAAAAATATTTGTTAAGATTTTTTAAACTATTTAATTATTTTAAATATAGATATGTATATATATAACTTAAAATAATTCTAATTTTATTTTAACTTAGAATAAATTTTTATTTTTATTTTAAAATTAAAAATCAATATATTTAATTTTTTTATTTAAAATATTAATTTTAATTATTTAAAACAGTTAAAAACTTTTATTTATAAAAATTTAATTAATTATATATATATATATATGGCGCTGCAATTACAGCGCCTAGAATTTATGGGCACTGCAACTACAGCGCCTAACTTAAGAAAAAATAAGAAAAAACTAAAAAATAAATAAAACAAGCACCACTGAGCGTTCGGTGGTTATTTTCTGTGTTAGGCGTCTGACACAGGAGGGTATATTAAGTGCCAATATACCCCATTGCTGATGTCCTAAGTTAAAAAATATTTTTAGTTATTAGATTATATAAGGATTGAGCTTTTGGCATTCAATATACTCACGTTGCTGATGCCCTTAAAAAATATTTTTAATTATTAGATTGTATATGGATTGAGCTTCTAAAGAGATGCCCAAATGTCGCCTGTCAGTGTGGGTTTTTTACGACAGAAGGCAAAATCTCAGTGATCTAAACCATTTGCAATTGGGCTTGGGTCCTAGTCGGCATTTAAGAAGTTTCATTACTAACATTAAACATGAATTATGCAATTTTTGTGAGTTCAGAGATTATTTAAAACTAGTGGTTGTTACGAGGGAGATAAAGCAGCTGACCGCGCGAACACAGCGTACTCTGGCTACTGACACTGCATTTGGCACTGGCAGAAAAGGAGGCCCTGAAGACGCTGAACTCACCCCTGCAACCAGCTCAACTCTTCTTTCTTGTTTCAGTCCCTTCTAAACAGCGACAATTCCTTTTATCTGAATTCGGACCCTTTATATATATGCATAGCGGGTGTGCTTCACAGGAAAATAATTTTTCTAAAAAAGTTGTGATTTTTTAAATAAAATGTTTAAAATTTTATTGGGCTTTATATATATATCTTTTCATCCATATTTTGTGCAGCCTGCGGTGACGTAATTTGATTTTTTTTTTGGGAAAGTTTTTTATATATATTAATTTGAATAATTCTTATTTATAATTAAGTTTTGTCAAGTTTGTTTTTGTGTTCTGTTAAACAATTATAAGAATCGTTTCAAAAGCATTTTCTCACGAAAATTTGTGTACTTACCAAATATACTCTAAGGATTTTAGTTTGTATTATTTCAACACAAAAATATTACTATTTTTTTAAATTAACTTTTAGTTCAACTGCTTTTCATCTTTTGAAAAATCAAACTCCAAAAACAAGTTTTTGAAAAGACGATTTCGAAAACAGTTTTTAAATGTGATACATACATATTAAACAGGCTTTAACAACAAACTGGACTCTTTTGTCTATGGCGTTTGCTTTGATTTAGCGGAGGTTTGTTGAGGGTCACTTGACTTTCTGGGCACTCTGGGATCTTATTAGTAAAAAGAGTCGGTTGATTTAACAGATGGGTTTACTTTTCTTATTTTGGTTGGACTCTAATGCACCATATTGGTTAGCCTTTAAGTTGCATTTGGTCTTCTCTATTAATGTTTTTTTTTCTTTTTTCCCTCTCGTTTGACTATATATATATATATATATATATATATATATATATATTTATTTATTTGTGTGTGAATGAATGTATATTGATATAGAATTACAAGTGACTTTACAAAAGTAACTCACCCATAATCTTTTGATATAAGATATAAAAGTTTTAAGGGTCATTGTCTGAATGTAACAAATATCGTGCAAGTTGATTAATAAAAAAAATACAAATAAAAGGAACCATAAAACCCTCTTGAAAGTGCAGTTTGGATTACTTAGCAATGATATGACTAAAAAGGCTCTAGGATTGTACTGACAAATTTTTTTAAATATAATTAAAATGATAGTTTATAGACAAGGGCATCTTCATTTTATTGCATTGAAATAGTGTATTTTTTATATTAGTTTGGTGGAAAGATAGCATTAAACAATAATTTATTTACACTATTTTAAAACTTATTTATATTTTTTATTCGGATTTTAACTATTCTAAAATTTAAAAAAATGCTGCTAAAAATGAGGTTAAGGGTGTATTTGGTTGCTTAAAAAACTATTTTTAGAAAATGTTGGTGAAAATTTTTTTTCATGATTATTTGGTTGGACATGAGAAAATTTAATAAAAAATAGTTATAAGTAGTTATTTTTTAAATTAATGTACAAAAATTTTTTTCATGAAAAAATTTTGGTGAGAAAAGTTGTTGGGCTAAGAAAATTTAAAAAAAAATTTCTCTCCATTTTTATCAATCAAACATGAAAAAATTAATTTTTCAAAAAAAAATTTAAAATTTTTTCTCACCAACTAAAAACAATGTAAGTTTGAGATGTACTAAATAAAGTAATAAGAAATATGGATGATCTTCCATGGTGAGGACTAGAAGATTGGATCTCTCTCTCTCTCTCTCTCTCTCTCTCTCTCTCTCTCTCTCTCTATATATATATATATATATATATATATATATATATATATTAAATATACA